>CAUYRT010031635.1:0-34504 GCA_963574885.1 Lepilemur ruficaudatus
CTGCAAGGATGCATTTAGACTAAAGGATAATGCTGGCCTCATAGATTGAATTAGAAGATAGGCCCTCTGCTTCTATCTTCTGGAAGAATTTGTAGAGATTTGGTATTATTTTTTTCCTTTAAAGAGTAGTAGAATTCATCATTGAAAAAAAAAAAAAAGAAAACTTTTTAAATAAAAACAAAAGAAAAAAATCCCCAGATGACTCCTAATACTGTAATTAACATCTTCTTTAAGAATCAAAAAACAAAACAAAAAACTTTACAGTTTCCCCCTAACCTCTGATCACACCTCCTCTGTCTCCTTTGACATTTATTCATCTATATCTAGTCCCCAAATGTTGGAGATTTTCAAAGCTAGGTCCTTGGCACCCAGTGTCCACATTCTCAGCATGCACATCATCATTCACAATTAACATATCTACTTACGCCTCCAGTTCAGACCCTGTCTGCTTGGAGCAACATACTCATATATTCAATTTACCATTTTCTGGCTAACTCAAATTCAAAATGTACAAAACCTAACCTAACCTTTCTTTGAAAATCTGGTCTTATTCCAATGTTCCTTATTCTAACAAATGGCAATGTGTCCATTCAGCTGTACAAGCCCCAAATCTTAGTTAACCGCCCCTCTCACAAGTCTCACAGATTTCCTCTCCCAAGTATTATTTAATCTATCTACTTCTCGCCATCTCCCCTAAATCAATCTACCATCTTCTCTCACCTGGATTACAACACCCTCCTAATTTCATCAAACTACATCTACTATGGCCACCTGCAAACCATTTTTCCTACTATGGACAGAACAATCTTTTCAAAATACAAATTTATTGCATCTTGTTTAAAACCTTCAATGGCTTCACACTACTCCTAAAAATCAAGACAAAAATTCCTTAATATAGCCTGGTCCCTACCTACTCTATACCTTCAGGCTCTGTCTTCATACTTGAATTCTTTCAATCCTTCATACTTGTTACTCTCCTTCCCACCACAGGGCTCTTGCTCATATTGCTCCCTGTACCTAGAAGATACAAGATCTTCCTACCCTTGTAATAACCATGCCTCAGACTTCAGTTCATTCCTCTGCAGAAAGTCTAAAGTTTATAAAAAATAAATAAATAAATAAAAAAGACTTCAGTTCAAATGTTACCCCCACAGAGAGGTCTTTCCTGACCTCCCTGACCAGGTCAAATCTCCCTATTACAGGCCTTTATAGCCCCATGCATCTCTCCATCACAGCTGTAGTTGTAACTGTACATTTCCTTGTGAGATTCTTAATCAGTGCCCGTTTTAACCAATAGGCTATAATCTCCATGCCTGTTTTCATTTTCCATAGTGTCATCCCCAACACTTAGCAAATGGTAAGCACACAATAAATATTTGTTGAATTAATTAATAAAAAGTGAGAAAGACCTAAAAGTACTAAACTTCAGACTATTAAAGAACTGAGAAAGTCCCTAAGCACCTGAGTTTAATATTATCTCTGATATCACAAAGATCACATCAAAATACAGATCATAAAGGGGGTGGGGGAATAGTCAAATACACTACAGGAAGTTGTTTCTCCTACACCAAGTAGTTTTTTGTTTTTTAAAGGATATGAATAGAATATTTAAAAAAGGAAAAAGGAAAAGAACAACGTGAAATAGGAGGACAAGGAGAAGACAAAAGCTACTGCTTTGTTAGAGCATTTTTTCCCCAGAAATGTCAATTTAATATATGCACAAACTATTTGTTCATTTCAGATTTTTTTAAAATTACTTTTAACATTAGCATCAAAATTTAGAACAAATTTTAAAGAAGCATAAAAAATGTATCTACGTGCTCTCAATAAGTTTTATGTGTTCTTTAATGAATATACATTTGGAAAATAAATTATATTCTGAAAACCTGGAATAAATATCAATTTTGGACATCTGATAAATAATCAAGAAACTGTTGCTTTTTTAAAATTTTCAAAAGATTTAGGGGCATAAGTGGTTTTCGTTACATGGGCAAATTGTATAGTGGTGAAGTCTGGGCTTTTAGTGTACCTGTCACTCAAATAGTGTACATAGAACCCAATAAGGAATTTTTCTCCCCTCACCCCTCTTCCACCCTCCCCACTTCTAAATCTCTAGGGTCTACTGTACCACTCTGTATACCCCTGCTTACTTGCAACTTAGCTCCCACTTCTCAGTGACAACATGCACTATTTGGTTTTCCATTCCTGAGTTTACTTTGCTTAGAATAATGGCCTCCAGTTCCATCCAAGTTGCAGCAAAAGACATTATTTTCATTCTTTTTTATGGCTAAATAGCATTCCATGGCATACATACACACACACACACACATACACACATACATCACACATATTTTCCGTATCCACTCATCAGTTGAGGAGCACTTAGGTTGATTCTACATCTTTGCAATTGTGAACTGTGCTGAGATAAACATATGAGTACATGTGTGTTTTTGATATCATGACTTACTTTCCTTGGGGTAGACACACAGTAGTCGGACTGCTAGGTCAAATGGTAGATCTACTTTTAGTTCTTAGAGAAATCTCCATATTGTTTTCCATAGAAGTTGTACTAATTTACATCCCCACCAATAGTGTAATAAGCATTCCATTTTCAATGCATCCACACCAACATCTAATGTTTTTTGACTTTTTAATAATGGCCATTCTGACAGGGATAAGGTGGTATCTCACTGTGGTTTTGAGTTGCATTTCTCTGATGATTAGTGATATTGAACATTTTTTCATATTTTTTTTGGCCATTTGTATAACTTCTTTTGAAAAATGTCTGTTCATGTCATTTGCCCACTTTTTAATGGGGTTGTTTTTTTCTTGCTGATTTGAGTTCCTTGTAAATTCCAGATAGTAGTCGTTTGTCAGATGCATAGTTTGTGAATATTTTTTCCCATTCTGTAAGTTGTCTATTTACTCTCTTGAATATTTCTTTTGCTATGCAGAAGTCAAACAACTGTTTCCAACGCAGATAAAGCTAAGCACTAAAAACTGAGGGTTCAAGAGGCAGGCACTAGGAATATTTTATTATAAAGTACTTGCACTACCTGTGAAATGATATAGTGTTTATTTGAAAGTGGACTTGAATTAGTTGTAAATGTATCTTGCAAACTCAAAGGCAAAAATTTTAAAAGTAAAAAAAAAAGCATAATCAATACACTAAGAAATAAGAAAAAAATAGAATTAAATAAAATGCTCCAGTAAAACCAGAAAAGCTAGAAAAATAGTGGAACACAAACATAGGGAAAAAGAACAAGGGCTATGAATAGGAAACAGGAACAAATATAGTATTAATAGATACCGATACAACTAAATGAATAATCATTTTACGCATCAATTATCTAAATGTACCAAGTCAAAGACAGAGATTGTCAGAGTGAATCAAAAAACGAGATCTAATTATATGTTGTTTACAAGATACCCATTTAAATATTAAGACACATATAGACTAAAATTAAATGGAGAAATATATACCATGCTAACACAAATCAAAAGAAAGCTAGAATTACTATATTAATTTCAGACAAAGCAGACTTCAGAGAAAGAAAAATTATCAGGGATAGAGAAGGGCATTACATAAAGAAAAAGGAGTCCATTCTCCAAGAAGACTAACAATTCTTATTGTGTATGTACCTCACAATAAATCAACAGAAGAGAGCGTCAAGAGATGTAAGGCAAAAACTAATAAGAGTTGCAAAGAAAAACAGATGAATCCACTACTACAGTTGGAGACTTTAACACCCCTCTATCAGAAATGGACAGATCAAGTGAGAAATACAGCTGACCTAAAGAGCACCATCAACTAGATATAATTGAAATCTTTAGACTACTTCTTTCAACAACAGCAGAACATACATTCTTCTCAAGCCCCTATGGAATATTCACCAAGACAGGTCACATTCTGGGTCATAAAACATACCATAACAAATTTAAAACAATAGAAATCATATAATGTCTGCTCTCAGACCACACTAGAATTAAACTAGGAATCAGTAACATAAAGATACATGCAAAATTCTCAAACACACTTCTATGTAACACATGGATCCAAAAACAAATATCAAGAAAAATTTTAAAAATATTTTGAACAATGAAAATACAACTTCCCAAAATTTGTGGGGTGCAGTGGAACTATGCTGAGAGGAAAATTACACTATTAAATGCATTTAATAGTATAATTTATACTATTTATAAATTTATACTATTTATAAATTTATACTATTAAATGCATATCTTAAAAAAGAAAGCACAAAGAGAAATAAAACTCAGTGGAAATTAGGCAGGGGGGAGAAGGGAGGAGAGGTAAAAACCTACCTAATAGGTACAATAAACACTATCCGGGTGATGGGCACACTTATAACCCTGACTCAGCATACAAAAGCGATCCATATAACCAAAAACATTCATAATATTCTGAAATTAAAAAAATGTATTATATAAAAAAAGAAAGGCCATAATCGAAAATTCACAATTCCACCTCAAGATGGTAGAAATAGAAAAGCAAATTAAACACAAAATAAGCAGAAGAAGAAATAAAAATAAGAGTAAAAATCAATGACATAAATTTTAAAATGGGCAAAAAACCTAAACTGACTCCTCAGCAAAGAAAACATACAAATGAAAAACATACAAAAAGATGTTCCACATCATATATCAGTAGGGAATCACAAGTTAAAACAAAAACATACCACTATATATCTATTTCTTACAAAACTAAACATACACTTAATGTACAATACAACAATTGTACTCCTTGGTGTTTATCCAAATGAGTTGAAAATTTAGGTCCACACAAAAACCTCCACATGAATGTTTATAGCAACTTTATTTGTAATTGCCAAAACTTGGAAGCATCCAAGATCCCTTTCAGTCAATGAATGAATAAATAAACTTTGTACATGAAAACAACAAAATATAACTCAGTGCTAAAAAGAAATGAGCTATTAAGTCATGAAAAGACATTACTAAAAGCACATTACTAAGTGAGAGAAGCCAATCTGGATAGGCTATGTACTGTACGATTCCAACTACAGGCATACTTCATTTCATTGAGCGTTTTTTACAAACTGAAGGTTTGTGGCAATCCTGCATCAAACAAGCCTATTGGTACCATTTTTCCAACAGCACATGCTCACTTTGTGTCTCTGTGTCACATTTTGGTAATTCTCACAATACTTCAAACTTCTTCATTAATATTATATCTGTTACGGTGAGCTGCAATCAGTGATCTTTGATGTTACTATTGTAACTGCTTTAGGGCATCACAAACCCATACGACCCCAACCTTAATAAATGTGTTCTGACTGCTGTTCCCCTATCTTTCTGCCTCCCCTTGGGCCTCTCTATTCACAACAATATCAAAATTAGGCCAATTAATAATCCTACAATGACCTCTGAGTGAAAGGGAGAGTTGCATGTCTTTTACTTTAAATCAAAAGCTAGAAATAATTAAATTTAGTGAGGAAGGCATGTCAAAAGCTGAGATAGGCCAAAGTTAGGCCTCTTGCACCAAACAGTGCTACTCTAATAAACAAACAAATGATAAGAAAGCAAAACAGCCTTGCTGCTGATATGGAGAAAGTTTTAGTGATCTGGACAGAAAATCAAAACAGCCACAATATTCCCTTAAGCCAAAGCCTAATACAGAGCAAAGCCCTAACTTTCTTCAATTCTATGAAAGCTGGGAGAAGTGAGGAAGCTGCAGAAGAAAAGTTTGAAGCTAGCAGACGTTGGTTCTTGAGGTTTAAAGAAAAAAAAAACATCTCCACAACATAAAAGTGTAAAATGAAGGAACAAGGTTGATACAGAAGTGCAACAAGTTATCCAGAAGATTTAGCTAAGATAGTTGATGAAGGTGGACAAACTGAATAACAGATTTTCAATGTACATATAACAGCCTTCTATGGGATGAAGATGCCATCCAGGACGTTCATAGCTAGAGAGAAGTCAATGCCTGGCTTCAAAGCTTCAAAGGACAGGCAGATTCTCTTGTTAGGGGCTAATGTAGCTGGTGACTTTTAAGTTGAAGCCAATGCTTATTTACCACTTTGAAAATCCTATGGCCCTTAAGAATTATGCTAAATTTACTCTGTCTGTGCTGTATCAATGGAACAACAAAGCCTGGATGACAGCACATCTTTTACAGCATGGATTACTAAATATTTTAAGCCCACTGTTGAGACCTACTGCTAAGAAAAAAAGACTCCTTTCAAAATATTACTGCTCATTGACAATGTACCTGGTCACCCAAGAGCTTTGATGGAGAGATATACAAAAAGATGAATGTTGTTTTCATGCCTGCTAACATAACATCCACTCTGCAGCCCATGGATGAAGGAGTAATTTTGACTTTCAAGTCTTATTATTTAAGAAACACATTTCATAAAGCCATAGCTGCCATATATAGTGATTCCTCTGATAGATCTAAGTAAAGTGAACTGAAAGACTTCTGGGAAGGATTCACCATTCTAGATGCCATTCAGAGCATTCAAGATTCATAGGAGGAAGTCAAAATATCAACATTAGCAGGAGTCTGCAAGAAGCTGATTCCTGTCCTCAATGATGACTTTGAGGGTTTTAAGACTTCAGTGGAGGAAGTCAGTGCAGATGTGGTGGGATCAGCAAGAGAATTAGAATTAGAAATGGAGCCTGAAGATGTGACTGAATTGCAGCAATCTCACAATAAAACTAACAGATGAAGAGCTGCTTCTTACGGATGAGCAAAGAAAGTGGTTCCTTGGGATGGAAGTCTATTACATAAATTTACTCGATAAAGCAGAGGCAGAGTTTGAGAGAACTGACTGTAATTTTGAAAGAAGTTCTACTATGGCTAAAATGCTATCAAATAGCATTGCATGTTACAGAGAAATCTTTCATGAAAGGAAGAGTCAATAGATAAGGCAAACTTCATTGCTGTCTTATTTTAAGAAATTGCCACAGCCACCCTCAACCTTCAGCAACCAGACCCTGATCAGTCAGCAGCCACCAACATCAAGGTAAGACTCTCCACCAACAAAAAGATTATAACTCGCTAAAGGCTCAGATGATCATTAGCATTTTTAACAATAAAGTATTTTTTAATTAAGGTATGTACATTTTTACACATTATTGCATACGTAATAGACTATAGTATAGTGTAAACATGACTTGTATACGCACTGGGAAACCAAAAAGTTCATGCGGCTCACTTTATTGTGCTACTCACTTTATTGCAACATTTCCTTTATTACAGTGGTCTGGAACCAAACCCACAGTATGTCTGAGGTATGTCTGTACATTTGTCAAAACTCACAAAATGTACAACACCTAGCGTACTGTAATGGAACCATGGACTTTGGGTGATAATGATGTGTCAATGCAGTTTCGTCCATTTAAACAAATTTCTGGTGTGAGATGTTGACAGGAGGTGACTATAGGAGGGAGTAGCAGGTATATAAACATTCTTTATCCTTTCTCCTCAATTTTTCTGTCTACTACTGCTCTAAAAAAGTAAAGTATTTTTTAAAAAACTGAGGGAGCCACTTCTTACTTATTGCTTCATGGTTCCCACAGAATACTTTTATAATTGCTACAGTCTCCACAATTGCTTCAACTTCTGATTTCAAACAAGAGTGGTTCAAAACTGATAATCAATGTAACTATCTGAACTAGCTATTCTGAATTGGGGAACCAAAAAAAGTATCAGATGAAGTTAATGGACAGCTGGGTAGGTGAGGTATATTATTTTTACTATAATTGGTTGGACATTCTTCTTTAGAACAAAAGTAATCATAAATCCAAATAATTACACTCTTTATTTTAACTTTACAGCTGCAGTTATACATATATTTAGAGATGTCTCTTTGGACCATTTTTAATTTAAGGCTTACAAAGTAAACACAGGCATCAGGAATACAACATGATCACAAATCTCTGGCTTATGAAATCAGTCTCATTATAAAACATATTGTATATCAATGACAAGATTAAGCCCTTTTTAAACTCACAGTGAATTTCCACATCTAATTTATAACTCTTCTTCATATTTAACTAATACACATACTTAAGAGTAGAAAATATTAAGTGAGTTTGATGATGAGATGGTACTAAGACTATAAAACTCTGTAACTAAAACCTGAGACCTGGTCTTTTCCTAAGGACTTCTAAATTAACCCAACCCTTTCCTCTCATTGTCAATCTCTAAAATGATTATTACAGCAAAAAGTCTCAACAGCATTTTAATTCTCTTCTAAGTTATTATTTATGATTACACGTTGGGAGAACAGAAAATATGTTCCACTGAACAGATTTAGTTACTTTGCTGAAACTACTTTGCAAAAGAACAAATCTTTATTTTTTTTGGATCTTTTCTCCTCATATAAGCGATACATTCATATTTTGAACTTTAGGTAGGGCTGGAAGGATATTAGAAAGGTATTCTGATCTAATTCTTCCTATTCACTGATTCAGTGATAATGCTTTGTGTCTTTAGCTAGTTTAAGAGGCTAGGTGAATTAACTCCTAAATTGTCAAAGCTGACTTAATTAAACAAAGTAAACATTTATAATACTTTCCCCTTTTTTTGAGAGGAGTAGAGCTTGGAAGAAGAAACTATCTTTACAACCTACTGAGACATTCTAATCCTCCTATCTATTAGAAAAGTCCCTGGTATACTGGGATAATGAGCACAAGTTTAACAGTCAAACAAACTTGGTATATTAGTAAAGTAATACTAGCTACTACAACAAACACCCAAATCTTAGCAATGATTTGGCTGAACAAAATAGAAGTTTATTTCCCATATGTGGTCCAATGGAGTATTCAGGATCCAGTCTTTTTCCGTCCTCCACTACGTGTTCCCCATCCAACAAGTACACCAGAGAAGAGAGAGAACAAAGAACAACTCACGGGAGGTTTTGTGGTGCCAGTTTGAAAGTGGCATACATCACTTTCACCCATGTTCTCTTGGTTAGAACTCAGACACATGGCCACAGCTAATGGAAGAGGGGCTGAAAAATGTAGTCTAGCTGTAGTCCCAGAGTGAAGAAACAACAAACAAAAAACAAGTACGGTGAGCGCCTAAACTGTCTCTGCCACACTGGAACACATATACTGGCCTACTATTAACATATACCAGTTGAGTTATTTAAAGCATGTTACTTAATATTCAAATGTAAGTTTCTTTATATGATAGGAGCAAAAGTGCCAAATGAGAGAGGCAGGGCTAATACACACTTGCCTTTGCTACAACCAGAAGTTTTACTTTTAACTGTTACTTATACATGAGACAATGAACTTACACATAACATTTTCTTCAAAATTTGAAGAAAAAGTTCCACAGCTAAAATGAAGTTTGAAAACACCTGGACTACATACAGCAATAGCAAAGTTGCCCTTACAGAAAAGGTTAGAATAAATGCATGACCCAAACAGTTAGTATGTCTCATTTAATATGCTAACTGCTTAGGGGCCACATAACCTTAATAGGTATGAGAACAAAATAAAAATACACAGATCCAGGAGATGTCGCTGATTAAAATGTTTGAGTTTCAGCCAATGGCATCTTTTCTGTAAAAAATATCTTGGCTGCTCGAAAGGTATTTTTTTTTTATCTTTTGGCTTAGCTTGCAAGTTATTTTCTATAATCCGGTTAAGTGAGGTTTCCAAGTAAGTCAAGTTATAGTTTGTGTACCTATAGTAACTACTACTACAGAAAAGATACAAGTTAGTCTTCTTATCTTCCTAGATTTAGATGGAATATGATCTTTTCATAGTTTGAGTTTTTTTCCCCTAAGGTATAAATACATAAGTCCACATAGCTAAAGTATACAATCAATGAGTATACAATCCACGTATGCATGTTTGCCACACAAACCAACACACAGAATATTTCCAGGATCTCAGGAGGCTCCCTCATGCTTTTTTCTAGTCTTTTGTTGCCCCCATCTTCCCCAAACCCAGAGGTAACTATTAAATACTATTTTCACTTCTGTCATACAGATTAGTTACACTCATTTTGAAAAATTAATATAAATAAAATTATACACTATATATTCTTTGTTGTTTATTTTGCTCATCATTATGTCTGTGAGATTCATCCACATTATTGCATTCATTTTGTTGCTGTGTATTTCATCGTATCATGATTTAACTGTTTCACTGTTTATGGGCATTTGATCATATCCAGTTTTTACCTGTTGTAAATAAAGCTGCCATGAACATTACAGTACAAACTTTTGGTAGACTTCTGTACTCCTTTCTTATAAGTATATTCCTAGGTATGGAGCTACTATTCATAGGATAGCCATAGTCAGCATGATTCAAGGCAATATGATGAGGTAAACTAGAGGACACGTCTCAAAGAGTTCAAGTTCCAAGAAAAAGGCAACCTTGAGCCAGGCCAATCCTAGCACTAGGTAGAACCTCCACCAAATTGTACTGTTCTGAAAGGAATAAAGGTTTCTCAAGCATTTGGTGCCTGGAAATACAAGACTGCCAGATTATTCCCATTCATGCGCTGAAATCCCTAAATCTCAAGGGCCTTTAACAAGTAGTACTGACATTTATCAAATAAAGGATTCTTCTCACATTTTTGCATTTGTATTTGAAATTACAGCCACATCATTAAAAAAGTAAGGAATTAGTGAGACAGCCATATCCTAAATTCTATTGAGATATAGTCTGGATCTAATGGAAAGAAGCCTGAACTTCTCTTCATCAGACTCTTCTTTTTTTCTTAATGAACCAGCCCCCACTGGGACAAGAACAAAGGAACTGACATTCTAGATCAAAACAATGACAATTCCATCAAAAATGAAGAGCCTAGACCAGATGGTGGCTTTCCAACTTTCAGCTCATTTTTTCATTTGGTTCTCAGAAGGAGTTTTTTAAATCCCACATGCTTCACAGAAGCCACACATTTGCTGGCCTAGACAGGAGATTCTTCAGTGTTACAGACTGAATGTTTGTGGCCTCCCTTCACCCCGAGCCAAATTCATATGGTGAAGCCTAATCCTCATTGTGATGGTATGCGGAGGTGGCGTCTTTGGGAAGTAATAAGGTCTTGAGGATGAAGTCTTCATGAATAGGATTAGCGCTCTTACAAGAACAAACAAGAGAGAGCCCCGCTATGTCAGAACACAACGAGAAGACAGCCGTCTGCAAACTAGGCAGTGGCCCTCACCAGACACTGGATTTGCCAGCACTTTGACTTCCCAGTCTCCAGAACTGTGAAAAATAAATGTTTGTTGTTTAAGCCACCCAGTTTGGTTTGTTTATAGTTTGTTTTAGCATCCTGAACTAAGACATTCAGTCTTCTTTTTTATACAGGTCTACATTATTAATATAATTCTCCTAGGAATTACATCCAAAAATTTGCCACGTATCTCTTAAGTGTTATAGTCCACAAGTGGTAGCAATATTCTAAGATTATTTGTTGATATAGATGATATCAAAACAATTTCTACATTTAGACTTCTCAATTTCCTAATAGCCTTTAGAACTATATAATGCTGTATACATTCTTTCTGTCATCTAAAAATCAACCTTTTCCCACATTTCTATTCCTGTTCTTTTATGAGATGTTTCATACTGAAAAAAATTTTATTTCCCTCAAACTATATCCACCTACAATGATGATGAGCCATCTCCTGTTAATGGCAGCTATATGTGGTACTGGTAAACTTCAAGCATGTAAGTAATAACCTTATAATTGCTTCATTTCTCCTAGTTGTCCTTGCCCTAAGACTACTAGTAACTGTCAATGATATGCAGTTTCATCTCACCTCTTTGGGATTATTTATTATACTGCTACTTCTTACCCATTTCCCAGTGCCAGTTCCTGTGTTAGTTGGCATGATCATTCAGGAGGTCATAAAGCTCACATATGATGACCACATAGACAGCAATCTAAAAATCCTGTTCTTATATTTTCTATTTATGTTTGTTACACAGTTCACTACATTTTGCAATTCATCCATTAAACAAATTTACTTACTGAATGCATACTACCTTGTAACAGACTGAACTGGCTGAACTTTTTTTTTGATGACTTCTACAATTTTACAGGGTCACTTTCACTTTAGCCATTCTTTCCCAAAGTGTATACCATTTCTACAAGTACTAGAATCCTAGAAATCCGGAAGAAAGGACCTCAGAGACTATATTCTGTACCTCTTCATTTTATAGTTCATTATGAAAATTAAGTGCAATTAAAAAACACTGCTCAGGCATGAATGAATTCAATGACTTGAACAGACATTTTTAAAGCATTTATTGTATCCTCAGAGTTATGCCAAAGATTGGGAATAAATAACAATGCATTCCATATTCCCTCAGTTTAGTTTGGGAAAACAGATATGAAGACAAATACCTGTTATGATGCATTGGTTATTACAAGAATGTAAGTACATACAGAATACAACGGAGACAAAATGGAAACCATAATCTATTCTGTGGGAGATGAGGGGATTGGACAGTAGATGAAGAAAGTTCTGCAGAAAAAAGGCAATTTTCCTAGGTTTTATAGAATGGCTTTTTTATTTAGGTCAAGGGGATAGAGTTTGAGGGCAGAAAAGCATTCCCAGCAAAAAGAACAGCATGGGCAAAGATACAAAGACATAAAACAGCATGATGCATTTTGGACACTGATTAGAGTCCAGAGTATAGGGAGAGAAGCAATGGAAGACAACGCTATAGAGGCAGATCAAGGGAGGAATAGTGAGTCTCTTCCTGCTGAAGAATTTGGACTTTATCTTAAAATTATGAGTAGCTACTGAAAATTTTGAGTAGGCTAGTAATGTGATTACGTTTGTGCTTTTTTAGAAAGCTTTCCTGGCAATGAGCAAGAAATTAGATTAGTAAGGTATAAGGATAAAAGAAGGGTAGACAGCTACAAGTGAAATAATGAGAACTTGAACTAGGACAGTAGAGTCAATGATCCCACTGCTGGCTCCAAGACCTATCAGCAATTTCATTTATCAAACAACTAACCAAATGGTAAGGAAGTACCTGGCTGAGACAATAATCCAAAGAAGCGAATATCTAATTAAGGGCAGTTCTTGTTTGGGAGCTTTTGTTATCTAGAGGAGGTCTTCAGAAACTGAGCTGTGTGTTTAATAGGCACAAGGGGCTATAAATAGATAAAACTCAAGAGACCAGACCTGACAGGGTTAGAAACGCCGGTTACCAATCCTTGACCTTTAGCTAATGTTGGACCAGGACTCTAAAAAGCTACACCCTAGGACTAATGGTAAACCACAAATAAATGAGATGTGTAAGGAGGCTAGATTCAAGTCTTCTAGGTATTATAGTTCATCAAAATCTCAAGACTTGAAACTGGATTGTAGTTATTCTGGATTACTGGATCCTCTGGTGTTTGGCTGGAGCAAACAAAAATCTTATTAAAAGAAATATAATATCCCAAGCGTGAAATAATTTCTAGAAATAAATTTTCAAATAGGTCCACTGGTCTTTATTTAAACTTTCAGGCTAAATGTGTTTCAGAATTCAGAAGATCTTAGATTTTAGGAAGGTAATACGGTACATACACCATCTATTATGTTACATCACCAAAGGGATGTAGGGTAGTACCTGTTAGCAATCTGAAGCAAACTGTAACAACATTCACACTAAGTGGGATAAGACTAAATAGGTCTATGTCACTTCACAACAGTTCTGGCCAACAAATGAGTCATGAAAAACCTTAAGTTGTTCAAACATTTTTGATTTTGAAATTGTAGATAAGGGACTATAATTCTGTATAATGTTCAGTACACAAAGATAACTAAGCATACAGGAATACATGAAATCATAAGCACTAACAAGTAAAACCAACAGGCAACAAAAACACACATATTAACGGAAACATTAACAGAGATATCATGTGTTTCAATTACAAGGCCAACCCTATATAATTGCATGCTTACAATATATAGCTTAATAAAATCCAAGCTTAAAAATTTGGCAGAAAAATGTAAATTATAAAGTGTCACAGTAGATTAGAAAAAGAAACTAAGTACAAATCCTAGAACTAAGAGAAGTCATTAGGTACTGCTGAACAGAGAATCAGGTCAAAAGAAACTATATAGAATAAAGCGTTAAAAGACAAAAGTATGAAAAACATTAAAAATAAGAGAGTAAGGAGACCTAGCAGTCACAGGGAAAAAAGTTAACATGTTAATGTACCAAAAGTTATGGAGAGAAAGAATGGAAAAGAGATTGTTTGAAAAGACAATGACTAAAATTTTTCCATATTCAATGAAAGATATCAATCCACAGCTTCAAGAAATCCAAAGAATTTCAAATAGAAATAAATAAAAACAAAGCCAGAAAATGAAGATGAAGCAGGAAAGATAATGTAAATATATATATATATATATATATGTATTTATATATATACACACACATCTCCTTTACTACTGCTCTCAGAGTGATTCATGCAGATATTTGCCTTCATTAAAGAAAAACAGGATGCTATGAGAAAAAGCAATTAATTTAAAAGAAAGAACTCCCGGGTATTCAAAATAGCCAAAACAATACGAAAGTCTCCAAAGACCACTTAAAAAACAAAGTTGGAAAAATGTCCTAGAAAGAAGGCCCAAAAAAACGGAGGTAGAAAAAAATTAGAAAAACCAAAGATACACAGATCAATTTAGGAGGCCTGACTAGAGAATGGAAAAGTAGATTCGAGGCTGTTACCATATGAGAGAGAGAGAGAGAGAGACAGAGAGAGAGAAGAGGGGGGAATATAAATACACGAATTTCCCAGAAATGAAATATCAGCCATTGGATTAAAAGAGCCCACCAAGTACTGAATGAAAAAAGACCCAAGCAGGGCACATCGTGATATTTCAAAACATTGAGAATAAAGACATGAGTTTGAAACTTCAAAGGAAAGATGGATAAAAAAGGTCACCTCCATAGGAACAAAAAAAAAAAAAAAAAGAAAGAAAGAAAATGAGAAAACACTGGACTACTCAGGAGTCACACTGAATACTTACAAAATACTGAAGTCCTATGACACCAGAATGACATGCAAGGATTCAGAAATTTTTATCCTAATGCACCATTTCTTAGGAAGCTACTTGATGATATGCCTCAGCAAAATGAAAATTAATAAAGATAATTTAATAAGATTAAAAGCTGTCTTTTTTCAAAACTTTTCTTCAAAAGGAAATTTTGGATGAACAGTTTCCCCAGTTATCAAATGGGTCACTGATGAGCAGGATGATACATGGCAATCATTTGAACAACGTGCAGCTGTTTCAGACCTATTAATTGGAAAATACAATGAAAGGTTCACTGATTTTGAGAATCATGACATCACGCTCAAATCAGCATTTAGCCTCACCTAAGGCACCAAGGCACCTAAAGAACTACAGATGGAATTAATTGAGCTCTCAGTAGATGACATTTTAAAGTCATTGTCTGATGTTAAGAAAGATCCAACTGAAATATGGAAAAATGCAGAAAACGCACACCTTCAGCAACATGCCCAAAAAATGCTTTCTTGCTTTTCAACCACTTATTACTCCGAAATTTACATTCTCCTACCTAACCCTAATCAAGATGCCCTTAAGGTCACAAATGACTGATACTAATCTACATCAGTGGTCCCCAACCTTTTTGGCACCAGGGGCGGTTTCATAGAAGATAATTTTTCCACAGGTGGGGTAGAGGTGGGGGGCCTCTGTGGCCTGGTCCCTAACAGGCTGTGGACCAGCAGTGGTCCACACCCCGGGGGTTGGGGACCGTAGATCTAGATGATCAACTGCAACTGTGGACCTCCATGCTGCAAATAAATACTCAAATGCTTTCCAACAACAAGTAGACACAACAAAGTCATTAAAAGGTTAGTTAACTTTAAAATTAACAAAATAGTTTTCATTTTTTGAAATTATTAAGTACCTAGTATTTAGATGTTTACAAAATAATGTACATTTTTAAGTACATCTAATTGAAGTTCCTTAAAAGCGGCCTTATTTGATTACAGCTAAATTAATGCGGCCTTCCAACATCAAAAGTTTCCCTGCCCCTGGCACAGATACTCTAAATAACTGGTTTTACTAATTGCTTAGCCAAATAGCAGAAAATGTTTTCAACCAGTAATTCTAATATATATATCTTTTCCCTTTTTTATAATGGATATATGGTAGATCCTAGTTACAGTCAAGGAATGAATTTGGAAGCCTTTACTTATTCCTCTGATTATGAAATACCATTATATTTCATTTTCTGGAAGAAAGTATATGCTAAGTTTCAACTGAAATTAAAATGGCAAACGATTCATCTTTAACTTTATAAGCATTTTGTACATTAATTGAAAAAACTTTCAGTTCTTTAACTCATCAACATCAGCAAGTAGCTTTCTTTTAAGGATCATTTTTAAAATACAAAATGCTCCAATTTGTATCATCCCTTAAGGAGGGTCAAGCATACCACGTATCTTTGAGAAATAGAGTCAAATCATCAAAAGTGCAGAAAGAGAATGTCAGCGTAAGGCTTCACTGAGCACACAGTGTCTGGCTCCCTCTCATCAGCCTCCTCGTGGTTATGGTTACAATTTTTGCCTCCAAAAGAATCACAGAAGAATGTCAGGGAAGATGTTCACATATTCACATATTCAATGTTGTATGTAGTTACAGTTCCTTCAGTTTTTACTACTGTAAAATATATCCCAATGTATGACTTGACCATCCCTAATTCACACTGTACATTATTGGAAAGATCACTTACAATTAGATGTTCAAATGCAGTTAATTAAATAGGAAATATTTAATGACCTTCTATGGGAAAACTGCCATATTGACTGCTGGCAAATTAGGAGTGGACTGGATTACAGGATAGAATATAAGCTTTAAACTCAGAAAAAGATGATTTCTGATTCCACCCACATCTGTCTGGTCCCACTCACATCTGTATAGTTGCCTTCCCTTGAGCAAGACACTTAATATCTCCTTAGCCTTACTTTACTCAAATAAAAATGAAACTTTAGTGGAAATACATTGTTTATGTGTATCTGCGCTGAGTAGAATAGAAAAGAATTGAGTTAATTTTAAAGTAAATGAGTAAAGCAACAATAGGATATATTCAAAATTACCCTTGAAAATTCTCAAATCACTCAAACTATAGTTTCAAAGGTACTCTCTCTTACAGAATCTTACACAACTATTTTTATTTTTGTTTTTTCATAATTTGAACATGGCAGCAAAAACGGTTGGTTGGGCATGTTTAACCAAAAATATCTACATTTAGATATTGGTGGGTATGTTGAACCAAAATATCTATCTTTAATCCTTACAATCATTCTTTGTGTCAAGTGCTTGTGGTAAATTTAAGTCTTATGAGGCAACGTAAATTCTTAGGCACAAGGAAACAAAGGATAGGTCCCTTCCAAATAGGACACTTAAATGTAGGTAAGAAAGCAATATATCAACTACTTGTGCTAGCTGCTAAGAAAGGAAGTGGTAAGAAGGAGGGATGGTAAGAAGGAGGGATGATAAGAAAGAAATGAAAGAAACAAAAGAAAAATTTAGAAGAAATAAACATTAAAAAATTTCCAAATAGAATTGTTTTACAAAGCGTAATGTCATAAAACTATGTCCTCAGTTTTTCAACATTATTGACTTAATTTTTATTCTTGTCAATATAAAGGATTCATTATATTATGAACAAAAGTAATTTATTTTGCTGTTGTAAGGTTTTTATAACACATATACTTCAAATCAGAAAAACGGGCAGAAAAGAAAGTTTGTGGTACTTATTGTGGTCCTCAACATTCGTTTCATAATATGACCTGCTATGAACCATATTTAAAAAGTATTATAATGCTGGAAGAAGGGGTTGAAATACACCAGAAGATTGTCAGTCTGTTTGTGAAGGAGAATCAACAGATGTAATTGCCACAGGAATCCACACTGATTTATTCATCACGGTAGAATAATCTGAAATTGTTGGGATGGGTTCTCTCAAATGTGTTACAGATTTAAATATATTTTTTCACTGCTTCCTGTTTTGTTACAGAAATTTGACCCTTCTAAGGACTTTTATTCCTTTAAAAAATAATTTCCCTGATTCTCCAGTTGTGACTCAGTCTGGCTGTGTCTATCTGCCCTCTGCCAGGGATCAGCTTCTCTGTGGGAACTGGAAATGTGCACATACCCAAGAAGTGATGCAAGATCTAAACTTTCCCCAAAGGCAGTGCCAGCATCCTAGAACTTTAACTTCTGTACTTCTTCCCTCTCCTAAACCAACTGCGTGCAGATAGAATGCAAATGAAATGGTTGAGCAGCCTCAGAGGGGGAAGTACTGCAAATTATACATTTACTTTCTACTTGTATACATATTAAAGGCAGAAGACTACGGGCCACTAAATTCCTTACCATTTTCTTTTCTTTTAGATTCCTTTAAAGCTTTGGGAAGTAAATCTGTCCATTTATTGATGAATTGCTTAAGCTAGGTCAACATATGCTCATTCACTCTCTACTGATTTTATTATTTAAAGAAAATAAATCCATTAACATTGACACAGATGTGTCATCTATAACAGCTGTCCTAGGCATATCCACAGACTGCCTCAGAACAAACATACAAATTTGAAAAGCATTCTTTAAACACTTTTAATTTTAAAATAATTTACCCATGTTTAAAAATTTCTTCATTCATTCTTCTTCATTCATGTTTCTATTGTACTTTCTACCTAATGCATTTCTTTGTCTTTTAGGTAATTTTATGTATTTCTGAAGATCATAATTTTATGTTCAAGCTCCTTTGTATTCTCCAAGGTGCCTAACACTACACTTCCATCAAATATATACTGAAACAAATTGAAGTAGTATGATAGGATAATGAAAAAATACAAAATCTTTACAGTTGGAGGGCAGGGAGAAGAAAAAAAATATAGTACTACAGAGTACCTTAAAATTCTTGGGGCATTAGTTTTCAATTCCTTTCCTTATCCCCACGTCCAACCCCCTCACTGCTAAAAATTATTTAAACCAGTGTTGCTAGCATCTCTTAAGTGGTTTGAGTTTTTGTTTTATTTGCGTCCATATACTCCCCCACCTCCAACAATCTGTGTTATACAGTTATGAAATGTGCACATGTGTTCTTTTGTCTGTTAAGGGTTGTAAGAATTAGATTCACATAAGTCTAACTTCTGAGACTAAAAAACTATCTTTTCTTTCTGCAAAATGAAGTTTGCCTTTATCCAGTCTGTGTTGATATTAAAGCCTCAGGATTTTGCTGCAATTTATTCATTTTTATCTCATTCATTAAACAGATACTTATTGTCTATGTGTCACAAACCTTCCTAACTCCATAGCTCTTAAAGACTACTTTTACATTTTCTTTATATGAAATAAATGAATTGATACAGCTGATATAATGGAGACTCCTTTGGAGTTCAGCAAGAGCGTAATGGATGGATTGCCCAAGTCAGCTTGGGAAAGTCAAGGAAATCTTTGAAGAGAAGATAGTATTTGAGAATAGGCAAAAATCTGTACTTAGCAAAGGCTGATAGGTGAACAGTAGAAAAAATGTTTATTTCAAATAATTTCTTAAAATCACTGCTACGCAAAGTTTGGTTCACAGTCCTCTCTCTGATGGTCCACAAACTATTATGAGGCTATGTCAAGATGAATACAAAATAGAGAATAAGTACTTAGAAACCTTTATTGCAAGTTGACAGAGTAATATTATGTCTGTTGAATCTAATTTTTAAAATTATGACTTGCTTTTTGTGTTTATTTCATTTCTCTAGTTATTCACTTTTACTTTATTCTCTTTATTCTCTAGTTATTCACTTTTACTGTATTTAACAAAGTTAGTGGTTCATAATAGACTGAAAATTTTTTAAAGCACAGTTTGAGAAGTGCTATTAGTATGTGCATCTAATTCCGACTGTAACTCTCAAGAAATCTCTGTACTGTTCTCCATAGTGGCTGTACTAATTTGCATTTCTACCAACACTGTATGAGGGTTCCTCTTTCTCCACATCTTCACCAGCATTTGTTATTGCCTGTCTTTTGGATAGTCAACTAGGATGAGATGATAACTCATTGTAGTTCTGATTTGCATTTCTCTCATGGATAATGATGTTGAGCATTTTTGCATCTACCTGCGAGCCAGGTGTATGTCGTCTTTTGAGAAATGTCTGTTTAGATCTTGTGCCCCTTTTTACCCAGAGTATTTGAGTTTTTCCTAATCAGTTGTTTGAGCTCCTTCGTCTCAGATGGGTAGTTTGCAAATATTTTCTCCCACTCTGTAAGTTGTCTCTTCACTTTGTTGATTGTTTCCTTTGCCATGCAGAAGCTTTTTAGCTCGATGTGATCCCATTTGACCATTATTGCTTTGGCTGCCTGTGCTTTTGAGAAATTATTACTCAAGAAATCTTTGCACAGACCAATGTCTTGGAGTACTTCCCCAATGTTTTCTTTTAACAGATTCACAGTTTCAGGTCTTAGACTTAAGTCTTTAATCCATTTTGATTTGATTTTTGTATGTGGTAAGAGATAGGTTCTAGTTTCATTCTTCTGCATACGTATATCTAGTTTTCCTAGAACCATTTAAGAGACTGTCCTTTCCTCAATGTATGTTCTTGGCATCTTTGTTGAAAAAGAGTTCACTATAGATGTGTAGATTCATTTCCGGGGTCTCTATTCTGTTACATTGGTCTATGTGTCTGTTTTTATGCCAGTACTATGCTGTTTTAGTTACTACAGCTTTGTAGTATAATTTGAAGTCCAGTAATTTGATTCCTCTAGTTTTATTCTTTTTGCTCAGAGTGGCTTTGGCTATTCTGGGTCTTTCATGGTTCCATATACATTTTAGGATTACTTTTTCTATTTCTGTGAGGAATGCATTGGTATTTTGTTGCGGATTGCATTCAATCTGTATATTGCTTTGGGTAATATGGAATTTTAACAATATTGATTCTTATCCATAAACACAGAATATATTTCCGTTTTTGGTATACTCTTCAATTTCTTTCATCAATGTTTTACAGTTTTCATATGCTTAATCAAAAAGAGATCTTTTTGAAAAAGATCTTTCATTTCTTTGGTTAAGTTTATTCCTAGGTATTTTATTTGCAGCTATTGTAAATGAGATTATTTTCTTGGTTTCTTTTTCAGATTGTTTGCTGTTGGCATATAAAAATGCTATTGATTTTTGTATGTTGATTTTGTATCCTGCAACTTTACTGAATTTTTTTATCATTTCTAACAGTTTTGGAGGGAGTCTTTAGGTTTCTCTAAACATAAGATCAGATTGTGTGCAAAAATAGTTTGACTTCTTCCTTTCCAGTTTGGATGTCCTTTATTTCTTTCTCTTGTCTGATTGCTCTAGCTAGAACTTCCAGTACTATGTCGAATGACAATGGTGAATGTGGACATCCTTGTTTTGTTCCAGATCTTAGAGGAAAGGCTTCCAGTCTTTCCCCATTCAGTATGATACTAGCTGTGAGTCTGTCACATATGGCTTTTACTGTGTTGAAGTATGTTCCTTCTATACTCAGTTTTTGAAAGTTTTTACCATGAAGGGATATTGAATTTTATCAAATGCTTTTCAGCATCAACTGAATTATCATATGGTTTTTGTCCTTTGTTTTCTTAATATGATGTATCACATTGATCGATTTGCATATGTTGAACCATCCTTGTATCCCTAGGATGAATCCCACTTCATCATGATGAATAATCTTTTTAATGTGTTGTTGAATTTAGTTTGCTAGTATTTCATACAGGATTTTTATGTGTATGTTCATCAGAGATACTGGCCTATAGTTTGTTTGTGTGTGTGTATGTGTGTGTTTGTGTGTGTGTGTGTGTGTTTCTTTGTCTGGTTTTGGTATCAGAGTGATACTGGCCTCATAGAATGAGTTTAATAATATTCCCTCTGCCTTGATTTTTTGGAATTGTTTGAGTAGGACTGATACTAGTTCTTTAACTGTTTGGTAGAATTCAGCAGTGAAACCATCTGGTCCTGGGCTTGTCTTTTTTGGGAGACTTGTTATTACTATTTCCATCTCGTTACTTGTTATTGGTCTGGTTCAATCTTGGGAGATTGTATGTTTCCAGGAATTTGTCCATTTCCTCTGGGCTTTCTAGTTTGTGAGCAAATACTTGTTCATACTAGTGTCTGATGATCTTTTATATTTCTGTGATATCAGTTATAATGTCTCCCTTTTCATTTCTGATTTTATTTGGGTGCTAGAAATGAAACTATAGTTATCCATTTCCTGCCATAATCAGGTAACTGATATTGAACTTGTCCTTCTGTGGTAAACAACTAGAAAACCAGGCAAAATATATTAAACAGCCTTTTTCAGATATTAGACAACAGAGAGCAAAAGACTCTGATCCGTAAGAAAAGGAAAACATACTGATAAACCATCTATGATAACTCCAGATTTTAAGCTGGAAGACTTTCTAAATACTCATACACACACAGAAAACAATGGTCTCACTGAATTTGAAGAGACAGAAATGGGACTTCAGAGAGACTGAAGTCTGTGGAATTTTCAGGGTAGAATACCAAAGAAAAGGGAAGTACAGAGACAAAAAGATGCAGAAATCTACACAGGAATCCCATTGAGTTATTGATTGAATATTAAACTATATGTGAGTGAAATTAAACTTTATGACTGTAGACAAATAAACTGCTAGGGAGCCATAAGCAAAAAAACTGTAACTTAGAAATGAAGGACATTTGAGATCCCTCAAGTCAGAAAGGAAAGAGACTTTGTTGAATATGCAGAGCTTTCTGTAGATATTCCCAAAAGGTTATACTTTGGCAGTAGGAGTAAATTAGCCCTAGAAAAAAGGATACTTTAGACATATCCTAACAAAGCTTTAAATCAAGCCTCAAAACTAGCAAGGTGATTCTCAAAAAATTTACTCAGTCATAAGTAAAGAAAGACAACAAAAATCAAACCATCAACAATGTAAAAATTATTATCCATGTAAAGAAGCAGGAAGGTAAAACATAACCAGAAAGAAAATCAGTCAGTAGGTACAATACCAGAAATGACAGAATTAGCAAAGACTATAAAACAGCTATTATAAACATGTTCAAGGGTCTAAATGATGACATGACAATAAGAGAAATGGAAGATATTTTTAAAAGAACCCAACAGAATTTCTACAACTTAAAAATCCAGTACCTAAACTGAAAAACATACTTGAACAGCACAACAGATTACATGCCACAAAAGAAAACATCTGTGAACATGAAGATATAGAAATCTAAAATATGCCAATTGAAAAACAGAGAGAAAGAAAAAGGAGGGCTAAAAACAATGACCAGTGGTTTGTGGGAGGTTATCAATCAACCCCTAATGGAAAGGATTCGGAAGGGAGGGGAAAGAAATACAATTGAAGAAATAAGCCTTATTCTTACCCCACACTGGGCTCCAAAAAAGAAAAAAAGAAATCAGTAGAAATGAAAACAGGAAGACAATAGAGAAAAGTCAAGAAAACCAGAACTTGGTTTCCACAGTCTTTTCCAAAAAACAGAAGCAGAGGGAACACCTTCTAACTCATTCTATGAAGCCTGCCTCACCCTAATTCCCAAACTAGATAGAAACACTACAAGAAAGAAAAACTATAGAATATCTCTCATAAACATAAAGACCCTCAACAAAATATTAGCAAATCAAATCCAACAGTTTATGAAAAGAATTATATACCACAACCAAGTGGGATTCTACATATGTAAGACTGGTTCAACAGCTAAAATCAATAAATGGAATCTATATGAACAGGATAAAGAAGAAAAATCATACAATTATATCAATTGAAGACCAAAAAGAGAAGCTGGAAAAAAAATTCCAACATCCATTCATGATTTTTTAAAAACTCAGCAAATTTCCCCAACTTCATTTTAAAAAAAACTAAAAAAATCCTATGGTTAACATCATACCTAACGGTGAGAGAGACTGGCCACTTTCTTCCTAAGATGGACAATAAGGCACGAATGTGCCCTCTCAACATTCCTATTTAACATCCTACCATAAATCCTAACTAGAACAATAAGACATGAAAAAGAATTAAAAACTATCTAGACTGGAAAGGAAGTAAATCATTTGCAAATGACATGATTGTCTGTGGAGAAAAATGCAAAGAATCTACAAAAAACTCTCCTGGAACCATAAGTAGTTATAGCAAGGTCACATAATAGGAGATTAATAAACTAAAATCTATTGCTTTCCTTTATGCCAGCAACAAATACATGGAATTTGATTTTTTTTAAAAAAATATATCATTTACAATAGCATCCCCCCAAAGAAAAAAGTATAAATATAACACAAAGCCATATTTAATTATAAATCTAACAAAATATGTACAGAATCCGTATGCAAAAGCTACAAAACAATGAGAGAAATTTCAAAGACCTAAATAAATGAAGAGATAGTCCAAATTCATGGATTGTAAGATTCAATATTGAAGACATCGATTCTTCCCAACTTGATCTATATGTTCAATGCAATTCCAATCAAATTTCTAGCAAGTTATTTTCTAGATACTGACAAACTGCTTCTAAAGTTTATATGAAAAAGGAAAGGACCTAGAATAACCAACATAATACTAAAAAAGAAAAAAGTTGAAGGATCAGACTACCAGACCTTAAGACATACTACAAAGCTATGGTAACCAAGACAGCATGGTATTGGCAAAAAATAGACAGTCAATGAAACAGAATAGAGAGCCTAGAAAAAGACCCACACATATATAGTTAACTGCTTTCTGACAAAAGCAAATAGGCGATTCAATGGAGAAAGGGCAGTCTTTCAACAACTGATACTGGAACAATAGACATCTCTCTAAGTAAAACAATGAATCTAGATATAGATCTAACATGTTTCACAAAAATGAACTAAAAATGGAGCATAGATCAAAATGCAAAATGTAAAACTATAAAACTTCTTTTAAAAGAACATAGGAAAAATTCTACATGACCTAGAGTTTGATGAGTTTTTAGATATGACACTGAAAACACAATCCATGGAAAAAATTAATAAATAGGACTTAATTGATATTAAAAACTTCTACTTTGCCAAATACACTAAGAGAATGAAAAAACAAGCTGTAAACTGAAAGAAAATTATTTGCAAAACACATATCTGACAAAAGACTTCTATCCAAAATACACAAAGAACCTATAAAGCTCAACAATATGAAAACAGATAACTCCATTTAAAAAATGGGCTAAAGATCTGAATGGACACCTCATCAAAGAAAATACACAAGATATCAAATACACATATGAAAAGCTGATCAACATCATCTGTCATTAAGGAAATGCACCAACGAGATTTGTTGTTTTAATACTACATATCTATTAGAATGGCTAAAGTTCAAAAAAACTAACCAATTGCTGGTGAGGATACAGAACAACAGGAACATTCATTCATTGCTGGGAAGAATGCAAAATGGTACACTTTGGAATACAGTTTGGAAATTTCATAAAAAGCTAAACATAGTCTTACTATATACTCCAGCATCATGCTCCTATCCTGGGTATTTACATAACTGTTTGAAAACTTATGTCCACACAAAAACCTTCATATGAATGTATTTTATAGCAGCTTTATCCATAATCACCAAAAACTAGAAGTAACCAAAATATCCTTCAATAGGTAAATAAATACTATTCAGCGATAAAAAGGAATGAGCTATTAAGCCACACAAGGAAACGGATAAATCTTAAATGTATATTATAATACTAAATGAAAAAAGTCAGTTTGAGAAGTCCACATATTCTATGATTTCAATTGTATGGTATTCTGAAAAAGGTAAAACTAGAGAGATAGTAAACAAATCAGTGACAGAAGAATGAGATGGGGGGTGTGGAATTGGTGAAGTATAGGGGATTTTGGAGGGGGGCAATGGAACTATCCTCTATGATACCGTAATCATGGGTACATGACACTATACATTTGTCACAACCACAGAACTCTGCAGTATAAAATGTAATTCTTAAAGGATATAAATTTAAAATAAATCATTTAGGAAGTCAGGGGATCCCAGGATTGAATGCAGAATGTAACAGAACAACCTATCTCTGATACCAACATGTGCAACAATCTTACTGAAGGTGGCAGGGGAAAAGAGTGCTGCCCTATGTAACTCTGGAAACAAGTGGAATCTATAAGACTAAAAGTAAATTACATATAAGCACCATATTCTAGTTGATGAAGTTGTTCCCCAAAGGGATATGGATTAACAATTCTGAAAGCACTACAGGTGTATATTGGAACTGAGCAATTAAATAAATAGCCTAGGCTTCTCATTGTTGGAGTGGGAGTTTACAGATAAGCCAAGGGAGGAGGGTAGAATGATCCATGTGGTAACAGATTAGAGTTGAAGACCTTAATATGAATTTACGTTTAGCTCATATATAGATGGTTATACACAGAAATATTTATTAGTAACTGGATATAAATGGGTTAGTATGCACACATCGATTTTCTTGCTCTGTCAGCTGAGAGAACCTAGAAGCAACAATGCTCCAGTACAAACAAATATACCTAGTGCCTAGATTTTGGTTTCTAATACCATTCTCCAAGAAAAGGAACCAGGACTCTTAGGAGAAATGGCTGATTCTAGGAATGGGACAGGGGCCATATAAGATGGTACTGGAGCATCTTGAAGAGCCAAAAAGGATGTGTTCATACAAAAGCACAATGATGGGGTTTGTCAGACAGACAGGGTCCAACTAAAAGAGCCTCAATAGCCAAAGCTAGCATAATTTGAGCAACAGGATATATAAAGTACAATTGGGTAATAAGCAAAGTATGAATGAATATCCATGAGCCTACAGTGATATAAATAAATGGGTGTGGGACAAATCTGCAGAACGATTTCAAATAATTTATGTAGATACTCTATTCTCAAGGAGGTGAAGTATAACACTTCTCACTCCTTAGGTGTACTGAGCACAGCGACTTCTTTCCAAAGAGTACAGTATGGAAGGAGGAGAAAACAAGAGTAAACTTACAGTGGAGAAACCTGACAAACACTACCTCAACCAAATGATCAAGGTTAACAGCAACAGCATTAAGTCATGTTGACAGTATGTACCCTTGACATGATGTAATGAAGATGTCACTTTACCTCTGTGTCTTCCTCTGCATAAAATCCTAAACTCAGTCTAATTCTGGGGGGAAAAAACAGCAAATCCCAACTGAGGCACTTCTACAAAATACCTTATCAGTACTCAAAACTGGGAAGGTCATAAAAAACAAGGAAAGTCTGAGAAGCTGTCACAGCCAAGAGGGGCCTAAAAAGATATGACAACTAAAGTTAATGTGGTATCCTGAATGTTATTCTGAAACAGAAAAAGAACATTAGGTAAAAGCTAAGGCAATCTGAATACAGTATGAATTTTAGTTAATAATAATTGTCAACACTGGTTCATTAATCGTGATGAATGTACCATATTAATGTAGATGTTAATACAGGTAATAGAGAAATTGGGTGCGGGGTATTAATATATAGGATGTCTCAATACTATCTTGGTAATTTTTCTATAAATCTACAACTATTCTATTATTAAAAGTTTATTTTTAAAAATCATAAAAATATCAATAACATAAAAAACTGGTTCTTTGAAGAGACTGATAAATTTGAAAAAGCTCTAACCAAATCAATCAAGAAAAAACAAGAGAAGATACAAATTCTCAATAACAAATGAAATGGAGTATTACTACAGACTCTACTAACACTAAAAGGATAAGCAGATGGTATGAACAGCATTATGCCACTAAATTCAACAGCTTAGAAGAAAGGTATATCTGTATCTTATCTGACTTGAAAACTAGGCAGCAGAATTAAATTTCAGTGGTTTCTTCCCTCCAGCTTCAATTGATGTCTTTGGCTGTTTGTACACAGAATAAATTACATTTCTTTTATTTGTAAGGTCTCTTTTCAGGATTATTTTCGTATTTTCATGTATAAACATTGTAGATGCTTCTAGTTGAGAAACTAATTAAAACTTGTAGTTGGAGTAGCAATGGTACCTTCTTTCCCTCTTCTTCCCCAGTATCATTTTTTAGTACCAGATAATTATGTAAGAGTGGGAAATAATTATTTCCAAAATTAATAACGTATCATCTTTCTTGTGTGTTCCTGCTACTTGGCTCAACTTTGACTTTAATATACCTTATGAAAGAAGCTAAATACCATCAAGATAACTCAAAACATTTCAGTAAAATACATGGCTTTTATGTGATTGGTTATAAATATATGGACAGACTAGGGGGTTGGGGGGGGTAAACTCACAACTAATGGACATGGTGAGTGTTATAGAGGGGAAGGGCATGCCTCTAATCCTCACTTGGGTGAGGCAAAATCATAAAATGTAACCAAAATGTTTGTACCCTCATAATATCCTGAAATAAAAATTAAAAAATAAAATAAAAACTAAATAAATAAATATATGGAAAGACTTTAATCTGGCACCTTATGTATCTCAAATCTACATACAACAATAGGATTTTACTGCAGATTAGAGCATCCAGATCAGTATTTCATAATCAAATTCTGAAAACTTCTGGTGAATGATCACTCATTCTAGACATCCTTTGAATCTGAAACTATCTTTTTTATAACAAGCAATTTTGCAAATGCTGAATAGCATATTTGGCTTTGTTTTTTACCCCTAGAAAACTGTGGTTATTTTCTGTCATATGAATAAGAGATTGTTATTTATTATCTACATTAGCTACTTTGTTGGGCTGTTTTTGTGCATAGCAATGTGGTCATTAGTTGAAGTTGTATGAATGAGGGCGATAAGAATAGATCACCAGTTGCAGGAAGCCTGTCAGAACACAATTCCCCTTAAGATGTGGTAGTCATTATTATCATTCCTGTATGCTCTGTGTCCTCTTGAGAGTGACAAAAACACAGTAGATTGCTGCCTATTTTGATAAAACTTGAGTTATCACTTCAATAAGACTTGTTTTTCTTCTCTCACTTCCAACATGGTCTGCGTTAGCTGCTTTCAATTTTCAATCTTAAAGCTCCTTTCTTCCTCCTTTCCCCACTTCTCTCACTCCCTAACCTCTCTCCCTTCTCTTACCTTCTTTGTCTCTTCCAGATCTTTCAATCTTCCTCAAGTTACAAGAATTGGCCTCCTTGCTACTTTTTTTTACCCAGTAAGGAAAAGGAGTATTGTAGAAAAAGCTGAGTCTTTTGAATTAGACTCATATGAGTATGAATTTTGGCTTTATCAAAGAAAGTCACTTCATTTTTACAAGCCTTACTCAGTGGTGTTTCAGAACCAGCTCCCTCTGACTGGAGAGCCAATTGTGCCTGTCCCTTCTTCCCAAGTCCCTTTACTGACTTCACATTGGCAACTTGGAATCAGCCATAATGGGAGTATTTATATTTATACCACAGACATCAACAAATGCTAAAATAAAAACTTTTTCTCCCAAAGAACCAGTTGTTAAACATCTACACATCACTGGCTTTGGTTTCCACATCTCTAAAATAGGGCTAACAACACCAACCCCACAAATATGTTGTAAGGATTTCAAACAGTATCAGCAAAACACCTAGCAAAATTCTAGACACATAAAAGGACTTAGTATGTGGCAGATAGTAATATTGTTATGGTATTACAAATGAAATCTGCCCACATGAAAGTACAGCATAAAAAAACCTAATAAGTAATGAAATTACAATGTAAAAGTACAACAAAGCAGTTTAACTTCATTTTAGTAGAGTTGCAGGGTCCTTTAGCATCTACAAATGGAAATAATTTGTGCAGTATTCCATATAATATCCCTCAATTAATAAGAACAATTTTTTATCTTCTATTTTCCAGGTTCTCTTTTAATTTTCTCCTCTGTTCAAGTTGTAAGCCATTACCACATACCCTATAAATGTAAACTTTCTGAGTAGCGTGAAGAGATTCAGAAAGCCACAAGACCTATGAGAAAGTATTGTAAAGGAGAAGTCATAGATAAAGGTAATTTAGTAACTACAATTAACTAGATAAACAGGTGAGCACCTGTTCACCATTTCTTCTGACACCAAGATTTTGGCTTCTACTCAAAAAAGAGAAATTTAGCTTAGGTATGGCAAAGCAATCTCAAAAATTATTCTTATGTTGAATAAGAGATTTTTCTCCCTCATTAGAAACATAAGAAACAGAATAGATTATAAATATTGGGCAGTATAAATGTGATAATCTCCTAAATGAGGAGGGGAGAGGAGAGTGCAGGAGAGTATGACCAGTGATCAGTCTTTGTAATCTCTACTTCTGGAAATTATGTTTGAGGTTTTCACAATGCTTTTCATTTAAGGCTTCAGAAATTTGAGTAAAATCTCTTGCCTACAGTTTATGCATGAGAAATTGACTTGTAATACTTCATATAAAAAAGATCACTTTAGAGGCCTCCAAAGTATCTCAGAGGAAAAAAATATTTATGACTCTGTCTAAAAAAAGTTTTTCCTCTTTCACTAAATAATGATTTAAAAGGTTTTTTTTCTTTATCCCCTATAAATGAATACAAGGTCTTCATTTCAGACCACTGTGTTGTAAACATCACATAAATGGAATAAATTATTAAAATAATTTTTTAATTTTCACATTCTTTAAGTGGTTAGTACCCGTGTTTCCCACTCAGACCCATATATCCTCTGACGTTGATTTATTACGCATATTGAAGTTAAATTTTTAGTGGTAATCTAATGTCTAAATGTTTGGGCTGTTAAGACGCCCTCAAATTCCTTTTTTATTACTGACAAGTCTTTTATAATCACTAACGTTCCTAAAAATCAATTCAATAAGCAATGCTCACCACAAAATTTGAAAACTATAATCACAAAAGAAAAATAAAACCCTTCAATATGAGATTCAAATTTTAGCTCTGAATAGTTTGAAACTTAATCAAGATTGGAAATGTTTTTCTAGTCTAAAACATAATTGGATATAGGGCATTATCCATTATTAATTACAAAAAATATTTATAGAACATTCATTATTATCCTATTCTGTGGTCATTTAAATTAGTTATTTACACTGTAGATGTAGGCCTATTCCTGGCCTACCTCTCTGGGATCATCTTACACCACTCCTTTCCTTACCCTCCATACTAAGCATTATTTGCTTTCTTTAGCTTATCTAATAGACTATCTTTCCCCATTTCACAGGGTCTTTCAGACTGGAATGTTCTCTCAGTGCCCTCTGCACTTCAATCCCAACTCAAAAATCAATTTCTTAGAGAATTCTTCCTGTATTTCCCAGTGAAGGTATTGTTCCTGTCTAGTATATTTGTTCTATTAGCGGCATGTTCCTCTCCTTTACAGTACTTATCAGTTTATATTTATACATTTTCTGTCTGTTTAACTAACTAAACTTTAAGCTCCTTGAGAGCCAGGACCTCGTCTATTCCTGGTTACCATTATCACCTCAGCATGTAGCACGATCTCTGACACATGGTCGGTGAATAAATTAATTAATGAATGAAATACATACAAAGATTATTACAAATTAAGCTGCAAGATTTATAAATCGATATTATTAATATATGCAATTCAAGATCACAGCATAATTGCTGAATCCCAAATAACATTGATCTGGATACAGTATTATCAAAAGTTAAGATGATAATATGGAAGCCTATAGGCACCACTTGAAAGCATTAACTTCTAAAGACATAATTCAGACCTTGTGTTTTCTGAAACAGCATGGAAACTTTCATTCTCAGGCCGCATCACACCCTGAATCCATGGTACTGTTCTCCCAGCTATTTGTGTTACGCACTGTTCTTTTAAAATACTGAAGAAAATATTCAGATGAAGAAGATTTAGACTGGTTTTCTGTACGAAAGCCTACACTGGTTTTCTGTACGAAAGCCTACACACTTTAGGGTAAAACCCCTAAAAAGAACTTTAAAATTGCAACTAATATAATATTGACTTAATATTATATGCTTACCAACTCTAATGAAGCAGATATCAAAAAGATTCTCAGGCTGAGTCTAAGCTCAGTGAAAGAGAACAGTGAGGAATTTTTTGTGAAATTTCAGCAAAGGTGCAAAACCCAGGAAGATGATAGCACTTAATATATTTGTTCACCTTGGTTAAATGGCATGAATTTACTTTATTTATGAGAGCACTAAAATTCTTATTCTATTAACAACATTAAAATTTGTTCATCCTAATGTATAACTAAACTAAATGCCAGTAAGGGGATACAGCATAGGTAAAATGACAGTATACTGAGAGGCAAAAGAACAGTGTATCGAACATCTGTGGCTACCTATATTACTAAACATCTATGTAACAAGCCTAGATGTAACAGTGTATAAGAGGCAAAGAAACTACATAACTAGCTCTGACAAAAGTTTGACTTGGATACTTTTTTAGACATTGCATGTTTTTCACCCTGAAAATAATCACCTCACTTTCTACACCATATGAAAATTGACAGCTTTGACACTATAAGTTTTTAAAACATTTGAACCAAATGTAAAGAAATGTAAATTGCCATCACTATTAGTATTGTTTGAAAATATTAAAGATTGGAAATGATACCACATATCTTCCCCATCTTTAAAGCAGAAGAAAAGTACTAACTACACATAAATTACTTTCTAATAAAGATTAGAGTATAATAATAGTCTAACAAATAAATTACATTAATTAATTTACTATTAATTATAGCTATTATTATTATTCATATGTAACTTATTTCAAAAGAATACCAGTGTTTAAAATAAATATGTGTAACTGGTGAAAAAGGGCATAATTATTACATGCACATGTGCTCATGTATATATAGAATATTTCTGGATGGACAGCGTGGCAACAGTGGTTGGCTCTGAGAAAGATCCCTATGAAACTGAGGAGTCTAGGATAGGAAGTAGACTTCCCTTTCATCAAAAACTCTTACAGGTGTTACAATGTTTCTCATACTCATACATGCCTTTTTCCAAAAGAAGTTAATGAAAATTTTCAAAGTTAAATTAATAGCATTAACTATTCCCATAAGTTAACAAAAAGGGAAAAAAATACATGTCAAAATCATGGAAATGAAAGGGACCAAATATCATTCTTTCCCATTTTATTAATGAGAAAACTAAAACAACAGTTAAGATAATTTTATTATTCCAAAGTTAATAGTCGAGTCAGTGGAATTAGTTCTAAAATCTAGGACCTCCTGATTCCCAATAATGTGCCATGTACTATATAATTCTCACTAGCTCATCTTAGTAGAGAACAGCAAAACTTGTCTAAAAGTTTCTTGTGATTTAGGTAAGCAATATACAGCAATCACAATATGACAATGATTTTTACTGATTTGAAAACAGGCAACTCAGAAGCTGAAATCTGGAAAGGATGATTATTTTTTAAAGTAAGCTCAGGAAAGAGCTGAATTTAGCTCATGGAGGAGCTAGCTACTGCCTGCAATTGTCCTTGGAAAGTAAATGACAAAGTCAAAGAGTTCATGCATGAACATTTTACACTTTAAATTCAAAAGCAGAAGCAGGAAATTCATTAGCTTCTCATTTATTATCTATTTTGGCCTTCTTGACTGACCTAATAACTCATCCCCAATACAACCTAATCATTTAGAGAATTTGGTCTAGAAAGAGTTTAAACTTCATCTAATCTGTGGAACTCATTTTATCTTAGAAAAGTCCCCATTAACACTTTTCCTCCCCAACATCCTTGCTTGAAAGCATAAACTGGGCCATCATTCAGATTATGTGTGTTAGAAAAGTACATCTTTTATCTCGGCAAAATTTGATGAAAGGTTTTAAAATTTTCCAACTTAATGGTGGAAAATGTATTACCAGGCAGGCACACAATAACATTGGTGGCAAATAAAAAGGAAAAACGAAGAATACTATTAATAGAAGAAAGAATCCTGAAGCCAACTCCCAAATAATTAGCATATAGAAAAATATAGATAGATGAGGGATACAGATACAGTACTATAAAAAGATAACTAGGAAAAGATACTATCTGACCTAAATTAAACATTTAGAGAGGTCTAAGAATATTGGTGACATTTTTCAAGGACAGAAAAAGATGATATGCTAATGCTTTTTTCATATCATACTAAGTTATTAGAGAACAAAGATTTTTCTTGACTATTTCTTGGAACAAGCTACAAGCAAGTAAGAGGCTGCATCAACTAAGTAAAATCTGTCCTAATGTCACTGCATCTCTTAAAAGTAATTTCCACAGGGAATGAACTATATAGTCATAGACATAAGAATAACTGGGAGAGGGCCGGGTGCAGTGGCTCACGCCTGTAATCCTAGCACTCTGGGAGGCCGAGGCGGGCGGATCGCTTAAGGTCAGGAGTTCGAAACCAGCCTGAGCAAGATCGAGACCTCGTCTCTACTATAAAATAGAAAGAAATTAATTGGCCAACTAAAAATATATAGAAAAAATTAGCCGGGCATGGTGGCGCATGCCTGTAGTCCCAGCTACTCGGGAGGCTGAGGCAGAAGGATCATTTGAGCCCAGGAGTTTGAGGTTGCTGTGAGCTAGGC
>CAUYRT010031639.1:0-43395 GCA_963574885.1 Lepilemur ruficaudatus
AAAAAAAAAGTGGTTAATCTCAGGAATTTTTTAAAATTTTATGTCTTTCCTTTATACATGTATGGTGTGTATAGTTAATAACTTTATTAAGAATAATGAACTAACTGTTCAATTTCTTCCCAGATACCCCAGAACATTAGATGTTGTATTAGAGGAACACCTAAAGGAAATTACAGATCTAAAAAAACAAGAGCATTTTCACCAATTTATTTCTCTTTCTACAAGTGGAGGAAAATATCAGGTATGTTGCTCTTCTCCAGAGGAATTATGACAATTAGGGGTATATTCGTGGTTATTTGAAGAGCTTCAAAAGGAAATTTGTCACTTTATGCCTCTCTGTGGAAAATTGTGGAAAATTTCCTGGAGAAATGAGACTTCGTATTGTTTGCCTAGTTATCTGAAGTAAGGCTCTGAGGCAGGAATTTAATAATTGGAGAAAGGTACAATAATTTTTAAATAACTGTGAACGTGGTACTCACTTCAGGAAAAATATTATGTGGGAATTTTATATATAATAGTCCTTTACAGTTATCAAAGGGTGGTCTCACGTAGGTTTCTAGTGTTCCTTATTTTTCTCCTAGGTCTGTATTTTCCAGTGTACTAGCCACATATTGCTATTTGGATTATTGATTAGAAAAGGTGAGGTGGGCTCTATTTCATGATCATGTTAAAACTTCAGGAATAGTCTGGTGATTCAACTCTAAAATTGTTATATTAGAAGTTAGACATTTAAGCTGAAGCTTTTATGATTAGCCTTGAAAACAGATATCATGAAGGGAAATATGATTGTTTTAGTTTTGCTCTTCCATAATTAGACTTTCATCTTTAACAATATTGGATTTCTAAATCTTAGGCTGATAGATAGACTTCCTTTTTAGTCTAATTACGTAAGCAAACTAAGTTGTCACTTATTTGAACATCACTACTTGTTATATCATTTAGATGAGTTGCACCTTTTCTTTAGTGAGGTACTAATATAGTGATTTATTTTAGATCTTTTTACATTGGAATCACATATGTAAAGAATACAGATTTACTTCATAGAATTATTTCACTAAATTAAACCTGCACATAGACACACAGGTATACACAAAATCAGACTATTAACAATACTAATTTTTCACCTGTTGTAACTCATACCATGTTCTAGAGGCAAGGATTTTGCTTCACTTTTTGGTTTCTGTAGTTAGATAATTGTTATTGAATATATTGGGCAGTTTGGGGTGGGTTTTTTTTCTGGTTTTTATTCTTGATCACATGCCACTTACATTAAGTAAAATCATTTGATAATTATGTCAAACCCTATAGTTTTTAGCAGATTCTGATACTTCTCTGATGCTCAGTCTGAATCATCCACTTGCTCCTGTGAGACTTCTGGCCATTAATCATCTGAAAAATATCATGAAAACGTCAAAGGTTTGTGTCAAATAGCTTTCCTTTGTGATTTTTTTTCCTTGTGATGAACAGTGTAATTCTTGAATAAGAAATTGAAGTTACCATCTGGAGTTGTTATTGTTTAATTTTAGAGATAAACTAAATAAAGCTGATAAGAGTACATTGGACTAAGATTTAGGGCTATATATGCCAGTAGTCCCCATTTTAACAACCACCTAATGACTGCTTTCATATGTTTCCACATTGCAAATTACTAGTTTAGCTTTGATTCGATGTTTTTCAAGCTGGAAATTTATAGACCAATTCAAAGAGGTTCATAAATTATCTGAAAGTCTTTTAGTTTTGAAATTTCATTTTGATAGTCTTAATTTTACAGTAAGGCATATTTTGGGACATCTGAATGATAACTTTTGCAAATATTCTATGATTTCAGTGCCAGCAGTGGCATTTGTATTTAAAATTTTGGTGGCTCGAAATAATAGATATAGAGGCTGACTTAATTTGTAAATAACTTGTTGTAATTTGTATTTATACCCAAAGGCACTGGTACGAAAATTTTGCAGTGATTTCAGTAGAAGAGTATTTTCTAAACTTCAATCATTCAAGCAGTACCGTCTTAATTTTTGCTAAATCAACTTACCACTGATATTATTTCCTTAAAATTTGTCTTTTAACTTATTTCAAATGGACTCACTATTTTTTTTTACTCAGCCTTCAAATTGTGCTTGTGAAGTGTATAATTGTATACACATTTTACTGTAATTACTATAAAAATAGGAATGTTCCATCTGTGTAATATCTAAAATTATATACCATGATTTGAAAAATTCCTAGAATAGAGAAAAGTGGTACAATTCAATTTCAGCTAATTGTGATTATCACATTAAATTCATTTTAATTTGAATTTTATTGTCTTTATTTGGTGTTTTATATTTGCCTTGTAGATTTTTTAAAATATTTTTTATATCTTCTATATTTTAAAGTGTTATACTTAATCTTAAAATTGGTATATAAGCAATAAGTAATTTAAAGCAACATTCAGATCTGTGAGAATGTTTCTTTAAAAGTGATTGATGTAATATTCGGGTTTGAGAAATGTTGGTTTATTTGATTCATTTCTGATCTGGCATGAATTATACTTTCACAAACTACTAATAGGTTTATCTTACTGATTAGTTAAATAATTAAGCTAATTGAATATTGGTCTTTGTTATGATAGGAAGATTTTGGTGTCTAGAATAAAAAGGATTTCTGAAATCTTCTAATGTTTCTGAAACTATTCTAATCCTTTATTCATTTACTCTTAATTCCTTAATCTCCTGTTCTCTGGATTTGGTTAGTTTTTCAATGAAGGACACTATGTACATTCAATCCACAGGCTTAAATACTGTAATTGTGATTAATGTCTTTGCATGTCAGATTTCATTTTCCCTTCTCTATTGATGGTAGGACATAGGTGCTATTCTAAATTCCAGATTGAGATATATGGCTACTAATTAGCTCTTGAGGAAATTTTGGTGGCATTTGATACTCAAACTTTGACTTAATTTTAAGATTAATTAGTTGTTTTTTCCCTGTCATGTACAGGTAGGGATATATTCAGGTTGATTTGCCATCTTATTTTTCTATTGCTGTGAATGATGATATACTTTTCTTTTGTTTCATTTATTGAAATATTTATTTTTAAAAATAGGGTTTCTATTTTTGGCAGACTGGCTTTGTAATATATGTCCTTAACCTCGTGAAAATCTAGGTAACAACAGTTGCTAACTTTTAACAGTACTTATTATGTATAAAACACTGTTCTACAGACAGACATATATTTTTTATTCCCCTGACAACCCTTTGAGTTAGGTAGTATTATTATTATCAGACCTATTTTACTAATGAGAAGAGTGAGGCCCAGAAACATTAAGTCACTTGCCTAAGATCATACAGCTAGTAGGTGGTAGGGCTAGGATTTAAACCTAGACATTCTTGGTTTTTTTTTTTTTTTTTTTTTTGGAGACGAAGTCTCGCTCTGTTGCCTGGGCTAGAGTGCCGTGGCATCAGCCTACCTCACAGCAGCCTCAGACTCCTGGACTCAAGCGATCCTTCTGCCTCAGCCTCCCGAGCGAGTAGCTGGGACTACAGGCATGCGCCACCGTGCCCGGCTAGACATTCTTGTTCTTTAGTCTATGCACTGTCAATATCTGGGTTCTCATTTTAACAAATTGAACTTACTAATTACAAAAATTATATTTGGATTATACATATTATATTTCCAGAAACTGGAAAAAGTTTATACCAAACAATTATTAATCTCAAAAGGCCTTTTAAAGATTATCTAGTTCTAGAGTGTTCGAGTTCTCATCTAGAGCAGAGCCTGTGTTTTTTGACTGGTATTCAGGAGTACTTTTCACAAAACCATGCTTCCTTTCTAGCGTAAAGTCTTACGAGGTTTCTAGCAACAACTAAATTAATTTTTTTTTTTTTATTGCTCAGGAGGGTATTGATGAGTCTTTCATAAAAGAAGCTGTTTTAACCCGATTAGGTGATGATAGCATAGATGTTGTTTTGTCAACTGTAAGTGCTTTTGAGGTGAGTGAATTTGTTGTTCGTTGAGATGTACGATTATGTTTGTAAATCTTTTCTTGCCCTTCACTTGATTCTCTGCTTGAGGCTGGAATATATTTGGAAATTATTTTTCTGTTGGAAATTTGTTCTCTTAAGAGCACAGATTTAAGTCTGGTTAGGAGAAGCTTATGGGAGTAATTAGACTGCGCCATTTGGTATATATGGAAGTTCTTCAGAAAGGGAAAATGCTTTGTGAGTTTTTATATTGTTTGTAATATATTTTTGTCAATGGCATATACCTTGGGACCATGGAAAATTTGTCTCATGAATGCCACTTTTGAGAAATTGATCTCATAAAACTTTTAAATTACCCTAGGCTACTTGGGAAAAATTACTTACAATTCATTATTTTTTAAATTTATGAAAAAAAAAGCACCATACATATTTGAAGCAAGTGAAAGTTTACTCATAGATATTTATATTCTTTTCTCTCTAGATTTTCAAACAAAATTTTAGTTCAGAAGAGACAGTTTCACATCTTCTGAATCTCTTTCAAAGAGCAGAACTTTCAAAGAATAGAGAGTGGTATGTATTCATTTCTCCTCATACTGTTTTTGAATTGATGAAGTTCACTTTTTAATCTTTTTTATTTTTTTTACATTTTTTGCAACATATAATTTGGTTACATGACCCATTGGTCATGGTAGTAGAACAGATATTAAAGTAATACTTTTTTGCATTATAAAACTAATAATTTGGGTTTGTGTGTTTATTGTTCTCTACGTTTGAAATTTTAATGCAAAGGGAAATGTATAATGTATTAAATTCTGGGAAATAGAATGGGAAGGATTTTTTAATTTTCCACTCTATATAATTTTTACTTTATAATTAAAAGAAATACAAATATATTAAATAAATTGAAAAATAAGTTCAGAGGCACATGATACCTTCTATATAAGTATTTAATGAGTTCAGGTTGGTTCATTTGGGGCACCAAAAATTTTTACAAGAGAAAGTAAGTTCCTTAGAGGATAACAGCGTATCTTACATATTTTCATATCTATCATATGGGTAGATAACTGTCACATAGGATGTGCTCAGTTAATTTGTTTTTGAATGCCTGAGTGAATATCTGATTTCCAGTGGAGTTGAGACATCTAGTGTATGTTTTATGTTATAGTTAACCTCTAGGGATTTCTCCTCCCCCAATCCGCCCCCAAAAAGACTTGACAGGTTGAGCAGTTTAAAGTTACTGTCACAGGTAACTCCTTCATTGGCATGGATTTTAAATGATGTCTTGGTTTCTCTGAATATTATTTTTGTTCGAGAGACCAGGATATTGAGCTAAAACAAAGTAGTGATGGATTTTTTGCTGAATTGCAGCCTCTAATGTGTCTCTCAACCAAATATGCTTAAATATCTTTTAGGTACAAGGTACTTGAAATAGCAGCAGACATACTAATTAAAGAAGAGATACTGAGGGAAAACGATCAGTTGTCAAATCAGGTGGTTGTACATTTGCTGCCATTTATGGTAATCACTAATGATGATATGGAATCTGCTGAGATGAAAATTGCTATATATTTATCAAAATCAGGAATTTGCTCTTTGCATCCACTGTTAAGAGGCTGGAAAGAAGGTAAGAAATTCAGTTGTTTTTTTGAAAAGGTGAACACATTACACTTTAAAAAGAAGATAGGTACAATTACAAATTGGCTATATTTGTTATTTGAAATTGTTTATTATGTCATGCCAGCAGGAAAATTTTTGCTAAGATAAAAAGCGTATAATGAATAAGAAGCTGACTCAGACACGCATTCAGAATTGAATAAAAAGAAAAATAAAAAGCAAACCTTCTTAGAGAAGTAATAAAACGTTTGCCTAAATTCCTTACTATACCTGACTCTTTATGTGAGCGTTGGTGGCATAAAGGCTCTCTGTATTCAATTTTTTTACAGCTCTTGAAACTATAATTAAAAGCACAAAGTCAGGAAAACTAATTGGTATAGCAAATCAGAAGATGATTCAGTTGTTGGCTGACAATATAAATTCAGGAGATCCTTCTTCAATGTTACAGATGGTATGTATGCTGTCAGAGTTCACTTTAAAACATGTAATACCTAGATAGGCCTGAGATAGAAAAAATTGTTTTATGACAATCAAGAGCTACTAGTAATGGAGTATGTTTATTTTTTAAGGTGGAGGATTTAATAAGCATTGGTGAAAAGGAGTCCTATAACCCGAAGCAGAAAGTGACGTTTCATGTGGTCATGTCTGTGCTTGTCTCTTGCTGTTCATCTTTAAAAGGAACTCACTTTCCATTTGCAATAAGAGTCTTCAGTTTGTTGCAGAAAAAAATAAAGAAGCTGGAAAGTGTCATTACTGCAGTGGTAAGGAGTACAAAATCTCTAGAAAGTTGATTGTTGAGTAAAGTGACAAACTGACCTATTAGCCACAGCAAAACTGAAAATTCGAAGCGGAGATGTGGAGTCTGTGAATACTAGCTGGATGAAATGTGAAGCAGTGTTGTGTAACAGTAGGGTAGTGAATTAGGCACTCTCTTCCTTTGCAGAAAATTTCACTGAAATGTAGAATTTTAACATTGCAATGTTTTGTATCTGATGGCTGACTCTCCCTTTTATTGTCTTTATTGGGTAATTACCCAAACTACACTTAACTACCTCTGATGATGAAGAATTCACTTGGTATATTAGTGCTTGAACAAAGTACTATTTCATTCTATTGTTTACTGAAAATGGATCTTTTATATTTTAAAATTTTAATATTACATTAGATTTGATCTCTCTAGCCTATTACTGTCTTTGACAGTATTACTAAGGGACATATTTGAGCTGTTTATACTTTTACCTACCTAGTAGCACATCTTGAGGTAACAAGATTATTTCTTTTAGTATCTGCCATATATAATAGTATTTTGTTTTTATTTGTCCTCCCAACTTCAGAGGGCTCCTCATTATAGGATTTGCTAAATGAATTAATATCTTTTTAACATTTACATATACCCTCAAGATTGTTATAAGTTCTGATCATAGCCAGTGTTAGCTAAAATTTATAAACTTTAAGATTAGTGAATCTTCACATTTTAAAAAGTAGGCCATATGGGCCCTTAACTTCTAACTTCTTTGTGTCTTTTGTGAAGTACAATTATGTGAACTATATTGGTTCTCATTGTTAAAAGCATGGACAAATTGAGTGTTTTGTATCTAAGTAGAAATAGGTTGTTTTATATTGCTTTCTTTTAATGCCTTTTCTGAGGGTCATGAGCATATTTTCAGTTGTAACAGCACATTTAGGTGATAAAATTCCTCACTGAAGATACCGTTTTATAAGTCTGGCTTTGAATTGTTTTCCTTCCAAATTGTTACTCTGTATTGGCAGTACGAAGCCTCATTTGTCATTTTCCTACACTTGTTTTTCTGGGTTTTTTTTTGTTTTTTTTTTTTTTTTGGCATTGGCAGTATAAATTCTAAACACCTTAACATTTTGCTACTTGTTTAAAATCCACCTGCAAGTTTGAAGATTTTATCATGTCCCTTCAGATTAGCAGTAAAACTGAAATGAGAGAAGTCCCTTTAAAGATCCCTTTAAAGATCTCTTAGAAATCCAACTCCTTATCTTTTTATTTTGAAACGTGCCCATTTATTCCTACCCTTTATTTGATAAAATAAAGTTTATGAGTACAGTTTGATAAATAAAGTTTATGAGTACAGTTTATTTTTGGAGATATTGTTTTAAGGTGTAAAATGTAGATAAAGCAAAACCATATTTAACTTATTTGTATTTTTTTCTTGTGAATAGTAATAGTTAACCCCTCTTTAAAAATCTGATGAAAACTATTAATCTTTTCCCCACCAAAATGTACATATAGAAAAAATTTTGCATATTACCCAAAGAAACTTGTACATCTATTGCAGCTCACCCATGTAACTCATGTTCAGAACCCCTTTAAGTTTGTGCTAGTTTTTATTTGCTTTAATATTTCAGGAAATCCCATCAGAATGGCACTTGGAACTGATGGTAGACAGAGGGATACCCATGGAGCTGTGGGTACATTACATAGAACAGCTCAACAGTGCCCAGAGGCTTGCTGTGGAAGACTCAGTTTTACTTGTATTTTCCCTGAAAAATTTCATTTATGCACTAAAGGCTCCTAAATCTTTTCCTAAAGGTAAGACATAAGTTGTGAATCTTTTAAATGTGATACTCTGCAAAACTGAATTATTGACTCCATGGTTATTCTTTGTCTTGAATGCAAAGCTCTCAGCATGTTCACATAGGTTATGTATCGTTTCTCTTCCCATGTCCATGTAGATGATGTATGGTGGAATCCCGAGCAACTGGAAGAAGATAGCAGAGAGTATCTGCACTTGCTCATTGGGCTCTTTGAGATGATACTCAGTGGTGCTGATGCTGTTCATTTCAGGGTTCTGATGAAGCTTTTCATAAAGGTACTAGACTCATCCCTTCCAGGCCTCTTCCTTGTAAGAAGACATTGTGGGCTGGGCTCAGTGGCTCACGCCTATAATCCTAGCACTCTGGGAGGCTGAGGCAGAAGGATTACTTGAGCTCAGGAGTTCGAGACCAGCCTGAGCAAGAGTGAAACCCCATGTCTACTTAATAAAAATAGAAAGATTAGCCAGGCGATGTGGTGTACACCTATAACCCCAGCTACTCGGAAGGCTGAGGCAAAAGGATCACTTGAACCCAGGAGTTGGTGGTTGCAGTGAGCTATGATGACGCCACTCTACTCTACCCAGGGTGACAGAGCAAGACTCTGTCTCAACAACACAAAAAAGAAGAAGAAGAAGAATATGACATTGTAGGTTATTTTATTACTAATTATGACCATTTACAATGAAAATAAAAGTAAACTTTTAAACACTGAAGAGTATGTGATAGTAAACACAGGGTCTGTAAACCAGTAATCAGACACCAATCAGTAGGTTCAATAGACTGTCATTGTTGCACCCCTGCTAATTATTATTTATATGTAAGAATCACAGCAACCCAGTCTTTGGCTGGTTGATAGGACTTACAAATGAGAAAACTGATGTTCAGAGAGATTATTTATCACATGCAAAGTCACTCAGTTGGGAAATTTCATCCCAGGTACCAGTGACCTACGTGTTGCTAGGCCTAGTGGTCAGTTCTTGTTTTTGTCTGACTTGCTGTCTCCACAGCATTTGACACAGTTAGCATTACTCACATCGTCTTCAAGGTCCTTTCTTAAACAAGCTTCCCATACACTACTTGTCTAGGTTTTCTATTTAGTGTCCTCTTTTTTGGTAAGTGTTTTCAAGTGCAGAGTTACAGTGAGGCTTCTGAATATCACTCTTCATTGACATTCTTCCCAATTGGTTTAAAATACGGAGTATGAAATAATTTTAAGTGATTAGATGAAATAAAACTGCATTAAATTATTCATTGTTTATAATTGTATACTAATGAAAAGAGGATTAGAACCCACTTATTTGAGTAAGAATTAAATTTACTGTCTTTTTCTTTACTTAGGTACATCTAGAAGATGTTTTTGAGTTATTCAAGTTCTTTTCTGTTTTATGGACCTATGGTTCTAGCCTTTCAAATCCACTTAACTGCAGGGTGAAAACAGCACTGCAGACTCAAGCTCTCTATGTAGGCTGTGCAATGCTTTCTTCTCAGAAGACACAGTGTAAACACCAACTGGCATCCATATCTTCTCCAGGTATTGAAAGTAACATTGTTATGCTCTGTTATCACCAACTGTTCATGCTTTTCCACTAGTACTGCTGCTAGACAGGCTCCCTGCCTACCCCTGAAGTACTTTTGCATTTATGGTGGTAGACCTGTCATGGTACTCCTGAACACAGGAGAAATGCACCTTGTTATACTTGGAAGCTCAAAGACAGGACACTAGAGTCAGAGGGCATCAAGTAGAAGACCACTTAGTCATTGCATCTGTCCTCAGGGCTCTCCACTTTGGGTCCACAGTGAGCCTCTAGCCATACCTTGTCTGTGAGGAGTCTAGAAGTGTTGGTATCTATTTTAATATATTTACAAAAATGTTACAAAGTTCAAAAGTAAAAGGTACCGTGATTATAATGTAATATAATATTAATTATATATAAATATGTGATAATTATTAATACATTTATTAAAAGGTTATGCTCAAAGGTAACAGGCACTGATATTATAATGTAACATATAAATATATAATGTTACAACTATAATATATATTCATTAAATGTCCAAAAGTAAAAGGTATAGCAGTAAAATCTTGTTTACTAAAATAGACTATTACAATTATATAATACATACAACATTATGATAATGTACTACGATATATAAATTAAATTTTTATTATTGGCTTGGGAATCTAAACACCAGTTATTACCTTCTATGCAGGTACATACTCTAACTCAGAGTCTTGCATATAGCAAGTCTTTGCTGAATGAATAAATAAAATTTATTGTATCGTTTGTAAGATGGGGCTGCCTTTTATTTGTTTGTTATGCCTCAGTATAGTAATTTATTTGCATGATTTAAAGCAAACTTCAAATATTTTTCCAATTTTTGTGTAAAATATGCTATTTTAAATCTAAATAAAATTAGCTGGGAAGATGAAATTACTAGATTTTAAATGGAAGAACATTCCTAAAAGCTGATTGCTTAAATAATATAGTTTTGATTTATGTTGGATTTCAGTACCTTACTTGAACTTGATAACCTTAGTAGTTAGTGCTTTGAATTTGGATTTTTTTTTTTGGAAGCTCAGCTCTACCATATAGGGAATGTTAACAAATAGATGTTTTGGCCTGAAGCTGTCTCCTATGTGAATTCAGTTTCCCAGCTATTCATTTCTAATTTTATATTATAAATTAACTTTATATGAGGACTAGAAAGAATTTCCAACTTTTGTAGGGTGATACAGGTTGATTGTCCCTTATCCGAAATGCTTGGGACTAGAAGTGTTAGATTTTTTTCAGAATTTGGAATATTTGCATATACATAATGAGCTACCTTGGGGATGAAACCCAGGCCTAAACACAGAGCTCATTTATGTTTCATATACACCTTTAACACATAGACTGAAGGTAATTTTAGACAATATTTTTAATAATTTTGTGCATGAAACAAAATTTGTGTACATTGAACCATTTTATTGCAGTTTGTGGGTGTGTTTGCATATAGGGATCTGGGTGTGCACAGAAAAAATACATGTCAGCTGAAGGGGGCCGGGAGGATCTTTTTCCCCTTGGGATTGCTGAATAAACTGTGTGTGTTATGTGCCTGCATTTTGACTGCAACCCATCACGTAAGGTCAGGTGTGGAATTTTCCATTTGTGGTGTCATGTTGGCCCTCAAAAAGTTTTAGATTTTGGAGCATTGTGATTTTGGATTTTTGGATCAGGAATGCTCAACCCATATGAACTTCTCGGGTCTGAAAGCTTGTCAAGTTCTTTTTTAGTAGCATTTCAGAGGTGGATAGATCATTTCTAGCAAAATGTAAATCGCTAAAGTTTGTGTCAATAGAAATAAAGTCTAAATAACTAATTACTTTAAAAGGAATTTAGATATCTCTTTGTCCCAGAGACATCTTTTTAAATACCCCAGTGCAGTTGGTCTCACAGACGCATTCTTACTACATCTTCAAAGCAGGCTTTTTTCTGTTTGTTGAATGGGTGGGACGTAGAAAGACAGGAGAAGTTTCCAGATTCTCAGTCTAACAAGCATAACATTGAAAATTGACAAAGCTTACAGATAAAAACAAGTCTATAGACCATGTGGCCTGTATTCTAAATACAATATTTGGAAATAAGATCTAACAGCGTATTTACAAAAATAATCATTTACCCAGATAGAGTTCATGCTGAGAATATAAATTGGTTCAGTATAAGGAACTGTGTTAATATAATTGACCGTATTAGTGTTAAAGGAGAAAACCTGTATAATCATATCCAAAGATCTGAAAAGTCATTAGCTAAAAATCAGTAATTATTCCTAATTGACAGCAAAATAGGAGTAACATGATAAAAATATTTCTCAAATCAAAAGCTTGCATTTTCACTTCATAGTTAGGGGGAAAAAAGCGTTCTTGTTAAATTCATCACCTACCATTGAACGTAGTCCTAGAAGTACTAACTGGCAGAAATAGACAAGCTTCAAATGCTTATGGAATGTATGAATATAATAAAGCTGAAATCCAAGATCTATGGGATGCTTCTGTTGATTGTTAAATGGAACATCTGCCTAACCATTTGGAAACATTTGAAAGTTTGACTCCACCCTCATTCCTTAAACAAAAATTTCATGTGCACTAAAGATTTAACAAAAAAACAGCTCTATTGTTAGAAGAAAACATGGAGTACATATGATCTTTCTCTCTAAATAGAGAGTTTCTAAATTCACTTAAGAGTGGGGAGGGCCTTCCTGAGCAACAGGAAAAACTAGAAGGAAAATTGGACTAAAATTTCTCCATCAAAAAGTAAAGTCAAAACACATCAAGCTGAGACAAAATATTTGCAAAGCATGATGTGCAAATGGATCATTTCCTGCACACACTTCTGTAAGGATGTATGTATATTGGGGTGTTTGTCACAGCATTGTTGTGATGCCAAAAGACTAGAAACAACCCAAACTTCACCAGTAAGGTACTAGTCTAAAAAATGTGGAAAATACAGTGGAGTACTTTATAATTAAACAGAATGATTTAATTTAGATATGTATGTACTTATATAGAAAATACTTCTAAATACATTAAGATTTGATAGCAGTTGGTGCAGAATAGCATATATAATATGCTCTTATTTGGATGTTTTCAAAAGAATACACAAGATAACATATGCCTAACATTTTTCTGGGGTAGTAAACAAATAGTGAATGGTCTTCAGAGAAGGAGTTTGAATTGAGAAGGAAACTTTTTATCATATACCTTTGGTAGTATGTAAATTTTGTACTGTTCCAATTTTAAAAGTTGTTACTTATTTTTTTTTCCCTGTGGTTTTAGTGGTGATATCTCTACTCATTAATCTGGGGAGCCCCGTTAAAGAAGTCCGAAGGGCTGCCATTCAGTGTCTCCAGACCCTCAGCAAAGTAGGGTCCCCTTGTCATTTGATAATAGATCATTTGGTTCCCAAAGCAGAGGAGATCACCTCAGATGCCACCTATGTTGTTCAGGTAAACTCATTAGCAAAGAAGATAGAGTGTGTACATACCTGTGTGTACCCATGAGCAATTTTCTCCATTCTTGACATTTTACTTTGTTGGGATTTCAGTGGACTAAGTCATTGAATTTAGAAACTAATTTGTCAATATCTGTCCATCTTTTCCCCCTTGTTTTTAAAAGATAGCAATATGGTATTTCAATCCTATATCTTTTCATTGGATAAAAGGCCAGTGTTTGGGCCGGGCACGGTGGCTCACGCCTGTAATCCTAGCACTCTGGGAGGCCGAGGCGGGCGGATCACTCAAGGTCAGGAATTTGAAACCAGCCTGAGCAAGAGCGAGACCCCGTCTCTACTGAAAATAGAAAGAAATTAATTGGCCAACTAAAAATATATAGAAAAAATTAGCCGGGCATGGTGGCGCGTGCCTATAGTCCCAGCTACTCGGGAGGCTGAGGCAGTAGGATCGCTTGAGCCCAGGAGTTTGAGGTTGCTGTGAGCTTGCTGATGCCACGGCACTCACTCTAGCCCAGGCAGCAGAGTGAGACTGACAAAAAAAAAAAAAAAAAAAAAAAGACCAGTGTTTGGCTTTTCATAATAAGCTAACTGTAAGGGGAAATGGAAAATTATAAGCAATGTCACATCATTTGGGTAGAGTCTTGCATAATTAATACATTTAGCCTTTGTAGTTACTTAACTGTTTTTTATCTGATTTTCTTTTTTGTATCCTAGGATTTGGCTACTTTATTTGAGGACCTGCAGAGAGAAAAGAAACTAAAATCTTATCAGAAGTTGTCTGAAACTTTGAAAAACCTACTTAATTGTGTATATAGTTGCCCATCTTATATTGCAAAAGATTTGATGAAAGTACTTCAGGAAGTCAACGGTGAGGTATGTGTAATTTAAGTGGATTGTACATTTTATATGATGTTACTGAAGAATTTTTGTAACTGTTCATGTATAAGGAAGACATTTTCAAGAGTTAAATGTGTGTACTCAGAAGTGATAGTTGTCCTAAAATTGGGGGGAGGAGGGAGTTGAGGTAGAGAGAAAAAGATACAGGATATAAAAACAAGTATTGGTGAGTTTCTTTTCATTTTAAAATTACTTGTATTGTCTCTGTCTAATCATTAACTTGGCCTTATGGGGCTACACTGCTGAAGAACTGTTGGTTTGTGTCTATTTTTCAAGTGGAAATTCTCCACAAGGGAATGTATTTGGGCGTAAAAGTCTGTGAGATTCCAAAATCATTTGCTCGTTCTTTAAATTTATGTTTTTGTACGTTTTTCTGGGGGGAAAATTCATAGTTTTCCTTATGTTCTCAAGGAAGCTTGTGATACCAAAGAAAGTGGTTGTGAAGCACTTGTTTGTGTGATAGGTGCTGATCAGCAGAGAGAAAACTCTTTCATCCTTGTGTTCCAAAAATGCCTGTGTGCTTCACCAGTCTTGCATTGACTGGAGACTTAAGAGAACTAAATGGGTAAAATGGAATGAAGACCATTTGGCTATATTTTCTTCCTAGAGTCAAACATCACATTTATCAAGTCTAAATCATTCTTCTTATAGTTTAAAGTAGGAGTTGACAAACTTCTTGTGTAAAGGACCAAGATAATAAATATTTTAGGCTCTGTGGGTCATACAGTCTCTGATGCAACTGCTGGTCTTTGCCGTTGTATCGGGAAGGTGGCCATGGACAGTGTGTAAGCAAATGAATGTGGCTGTGTTTCAGTAAAATTTACAAAAACAGGCAGTCCAGTGAGTTTGGCCCACAAGCCATAATTTGCTGGCCCCTGCTTTAGTTATTAAAGACTTTACATACTTAATTTGAATTAATTATGCCTAGTTGGAAACATTGAGGGAAGTGCACAGTGTTTTAGGGAATGTTCAAATTTATTTTTATACTCTAAAGTTTTAGTTTGTCTAGTGCAACCTCTGTTGAAAGTAACATGGAGACACCTCAAAGAGCTACAAATAGAATTACCATTCGATCCAGCAATCCCATTACTGGGCATCTACCCAAAGGAACAAAAGACGTTCTCTAAAAAAGACATCTATACTAGAATGTTTATAGCAGCACAATTCACAATTACAATGATGTGGAAACAATCCAAGTGCCCATCAATGTATGAGTGGATTAATAAAATGTGGTATATAGGCTGGTCCGAAGGTAATGAATTATCTCACTTGCTTGTTCACAGTCAGTTACAGATTGAACTCCTTGTTCTACTGCTTTCCCCTCTCCTCACTACTACACTTGACTAGTCTTTAAAAAAAAAATGTGATATATGTGTACCATAGAGTTCTACTCAGCCACAAAAAACAATGGTGATCTAGAGCCTCTTGTATTATCCTGGATAGAGCTGGAGCCCATTCTACTAAGTGAAGTATCACAAGAATGGAAAAACAAGCACCACATGTACTCACCATCAAATTGGTTTTAACTGATCAACACTTAAGTGCATATATAGTAATAACATTCATCGGGTGTCAGGCAGGTGGCGGAGGGAGGAGGGGATGGGTATATACACAACTAATGAGTACACTACAGACCATCTGGGAGATGGACACACTTGAAGCTCTGAGTCAGGTGGGGCAAAGGCAATATATGTAACCTAAACATATGTATCCCTGTAATATGCTGAAATAAAAAAAACATTAAAAAATAAAATAAAATTTTAGTTTGTATTTTCTGTTCTCAAAAAGTCTTGAGGGATGCTCACAGATTATCTTTGCTCATTTCTGAAGGGTTTAGTGCTTTTGAGCATTACAGATGAACTATCAGAGAGGACCTGAGTGCCTCAGTATGGATTAATAGCTGCCTCCATGTCTAAGAGATCAGTCGTCATTATTGTTTTTTTTTTTATCCTGTATAATTCCCAGTCTTCCAACAGGGTATCTTCGGATGTCTTTGTAGAGTGAACAAAAACATATCAGTGTAGGTAACTATTCACTAACAAGTTTTTCAATCTTTAGATGGTGCTTTCTCAGCTGTTGCCTATGATTGAACAACTACTAGAAAAGATTGAGAAGAAGACCACTGCTGTCCTGAAAGATGAGGCCATTGTTCTGCATCACACTCTGGGAAAATATAATGAATATTCAGCTTCCCTTTTACATAAGGACCCAAAGAGTCTAGATATATTTATAAAAGCTGTGCACACAACAAAGGAACTTTATGCAGGAATGCCAACCATTCAGATCACAGCCCTTGAAAAGGTCAGTGACTTATTTCAGAAACTAAAGCATAGTTAAGCATTTAAAAATCTGTAGTGTTTTATTTGGAGAAGATAGTTATTGGTGGATTGGACATGTTTTAAAGGAATGTGATGTATTTGACCCATTTTACGAAACTGAATGTTGTACATGGATCATTAAAGAGAACTGCATTTCAACTGACAAAATGGGGAACAATTTTATATTGTGAGAGACTGGTGTAAAAACCATTTTGGAGCTCAGGGGACTTGTTTGTTGAACTTAATTGCCTTTTTTCTACTTCCTCTAGATTACAAAACCATTTTTCGCAGCTGTATCAGATGAAAAAGTTCAGCAGAAGTTTTTGCAAATGTTGTTTGATTTATTGGTGAACTGTAAAAACTCACATTGTGCTCAGACTGTTAGCAGTGTTTTTAAAGGGGTAAGTTGCAAACCTCCTGTAATTTGTTTATTAATGTTTAGTCTCTTTCAAGGGACACCATGTTTAAGTGTTCTGCACTTCACAGTGCTTCTGAGAGGTCATATGTTACCATTAATAAGAATCATGAAAAAGTAGGTCATAGAGAGGCACAAAATCAAAATTGTAAGTCTTTACCATTATTTTTCTTATATGAAGTATTGATAGTTTTAACCAGGTAGGGTGTGTATATGTACACATGTGTGTGTTGTGTGTGTGTGTTAGTTTGGATCTTGCTCACATTAGGTGGATCTACCTGTTTTATGCAAGGAATAGGAATGAGTGAGTGGCTTGTTGAACTGGGTGACAGATTATTCTACTTAATTTAAACAGTTATTTAATGACATATACGATGGAATTGAGAGTCTGCCTATTGGTTTTATATGCATATTGAAACCTAGCTATACCTCAGAGTAACCACCTGGTTATTCTGTTTTTTGTTTTGTTTTGTTTTCTAGGAAAACACATTTACAAATATATAGAAGTAAAGTCCCAATAGCCAGACTCAGCAGTTCTTAGAATTTTAACATACTTACTTAATTTTTTCCTTCTTTTTCTTTGCTGAAGTATTTTAAAATAAATTGTAAAACATCATGCACTTTTTAATCCCTATATACTTCAGTAAGCATCTTTTAAAAAGTGGACATTTTGTTATATGACTACAGTGTCATCACACCTGAAAAAATAGTAATTCCTTGGTATCATCTAATTACCCATTCCATAATCATATATCCATGGGTTTCTCAAAAGTATTTTTATAGTTATTTTCCTTTAGTCAGAATCCAAACATTTAGTTTGGACCTTTAAAAAAGATTTCTGGATCCCACTCCGTATCTATAGAATCTCTGGGGTTGTTTTATTCCTTACCAGTTAATTAGGATATACTTACCTGGTTTAGCATATGGAGCCAGTTAGTGTGGATTATTCTGTATCTAGTTACTAGCTTTCCACTCTGAGGGGTGAACATGAAATTGAGTGACTCTGGGCTACAGAAATGATGCCATGTCATAATCAGGGCAAGCACAAGGCTGTAACTTGAGAGCCAAGAGGAAGCACATAGAAAGCAAGTGCGTGGTAGTAGGAGAGCTCAGTTAAAATGAAAATCTGAAGTTGAATTTATGTTGGTTAGCACTAGATTGGTTCTGGTTTACATTTCCCTCCCTACTTTCCTTGCTTCTCACTCTGATTTTTCAAAAGGTCTGTAACAAGGTAGTAGCATCAAATGGTGGGAGGAAACGGGTGCTTTTCCAGAAAGTCATTCTTCCCTCTTAGTTGAGTAAACCCTTCTTAGGGGATAATGTCTAATTCTAGTCTTAATATTTTTAAAGAAATGTGGGGAAAATTAGAATCACAAAAGTAACACATATTTAACAGGCTTTTAATATAGTGCTTGATTAAGTTCTGGTTGAATTGAGCTAAGATTTAGTCCAAAGGGGAGCATCTTAAAGCATTTAAAGGATTATTAGAAGGAAAGTGTTAACTGAAATTCCTCTATCTTCTATCTCAGTGGACAGCCGACTAGAGGGCACATGAGATATTTGCTAGACATGCCATATCAGCCAAAGAGAAGATTGACCTTAAATGTAAAGCAGCTGTACTTTTCACTATTAAAATTGTTTTGATTACCAAAATGCACTCTATTATATGAAACACTTTCTTGTACTTTGTGACAATAAATATGTATGTATCATATGATGAAATAACTATGTAGTGATATGAGTAGATTTCCAAGATACAAGTGAAACAAATCAAGAAACAAAGCAATGTGTATATGTGCTTCTGTTTATGTTTTTTTTTTAATCTTTATATAGCTGTTGGTATATAGACAAATTTCCCAAGGGGTGCATAAAAAATTGTCAGTGGTGTTTGCCTTTGGGGATTTGGCTGGGCTATAGACTGGTACAGAGACGTAAAAGTGAACATAAACGCTTTTGTCATTTGTCTTTTAGTCAATGTTTATTGCTCTAATTTTATTACCAACCAATCTTCCTTTAACATTTCAGATTTCTGTTAACGCGGAACAAATCAGAATAGAACTGGAGCCACCAGATAAAGCTAAATCCTTGGGCACAATTCAGCAAACAAGAAGGCAAAAAATGCAGCAGAAGTAAGAATGAATGCATTGAGAACGTGCTGTTGTTCCTCGGGCTCTGAATGTTATGAAACCATTGAGATTTTTTGACACCCACCAGTTTGGCATAATCAGGCACAGTAGTTTTTACTTAGCAACTATAATGTTTAGTTTTCTAACTTTTTGTTTTCTCTGTTTACCAGAAAATCACAAGATCTGGAATCTGTTCAGGAAGTTGGAGGTTCCTACTGGCAAAGAGTAACCCTCATCCTGGAATTACTACAGCACAAAAAGAAACTCAAAAGTCCTCAAATATTGATGCCAACCCTTTTTAACTTGCTATCAAGGTAATGACACTTGGTTTTGATCTGTGATTCTTGCTCATCTTATTTTATTCACATTTTCTTTTCAACATACTGTCTTCTTATTTAGATAGTATGTAAAATAAAGCAAGTACTGTAGTTGAAAGATTAAAAGAGGTTTGAGGTACACATTACCAGTACCCCAACTGACCTTCATCCTGTATTATGTAGTAAATGACTACTCACTTTATAGCCAGCCTACTTTCCTTCTGAACTTTCACTCTCATCCTTACTTGTATTTAAAGATATAGTGTGGTACTTGCTACATTTTTTAGGTATAAATTATTAAATAGATAGCTATAGAATATGTCACTGAATTGTAGAGTATGCTTTCATGTGAAAAGCAAAATAATTCTCAAGGTTGTCCTCTAAGATTTCAAATAGGCCAATGGAAAATATAATAGAGAGGAAAAGTAATTTGATGTAAGCACTTGGGTGAGAAAAAATTAAGAGTTAGAAATCTTACGTCTTGTTTATAGACTCTGTTTGCTGATAGTATTTTAGTTAGTCCTTATTTAATGTAAGTTCTGGACAGTAGTCATTAATGCAACAATGAATTGTCCAACTTTTACATCTCCCGTGATTTCTCTTCTGGGCATCCTGAAGGTGTTTAGAACCTTTGCCACCAGAGCAGGGAAATATGGAATACACCAAACAGTTAATTCTTGGTTGTCTGCTCAACATCTGCCAAAAACTCTCTCCAGATGGTGGCAGAATACCCAAAGGTATGTACTTGTTGAAAGAGTAGAGAAATTATCTATTTTGCGAGTGAGTGTACCTGCCACTTAGATTTTTTTTCTTTCTTACCACTTTAGATGTTGTAGATGAGGAGAAGTTCAATGTGGAGTTGATAGTTCAGTGCATCCGCCTTTCAGAGATGCCTCAAACCCATCACCATGCCCTTTTACTTTTAGGCACTGTTGCTGGAATATTTCCGGTAAGTGTTAATGATTTAAAATTGTAGCAGATGTTTCAGATGTATTTCTTTCATGGAAATGCATTGACACGTACTGATTGCATTCATTTAGGCTTTGGGATCTTCTAGCACTGGTGGGACTCTTAGCCCTGCCTCTTAGTAGCTGGGACATTGTGGGCAGGTTGATCTTGCTCAGCTTCACTTACCCTTTTTATAAAGTGGGAATGAATAATAGTAACCTTCTTCATCGGACTGTTGTGAAAATTTAATTGGATAATTTATGGTTAGCATTTAGTACCGTACCTAGCACACTGCCACTATCCAATAAGATGGTGAGTGTTAGTGTTATTTGGAAAGAATTAGTATCCCACTAATCCTCAAATAATACTATAAAACAGCTTTTGACCAGTGACTTAAGAAAATTAATTTGATTATAAACTACCTCATGTAAAGAAATCATGTCTCTTATATAAAATATGTTATTTAAGAATTTTTAAAGAGATTGTAACTAATTTCACATTAGGGATTTAGGTTAGAGGTTCTTAACCTGGGTTTCTTCATGAGCTTTAGAGGGTCTTAATGTACTGAAATCATGTGCAATATTTTACGTGTATGAGATTTTTTTTTCCCTTAGAGTCTATAGGTCTCAAAGGGGTTGATAATCCAGAAACAATTAAGAATTGTTGATATTTTTCCTTTGTTTTTATTGAAATGTAGTTCATGTGCCATAAAATGCACCCATTCAAAATGTGTAATTAAGTTGTTTTAGTATATTCACAAAGTTACATAATCACCACAATCTAGTTTCAAAACACTTTTATTACCCTAAATAGAAACGCAATACCCATTAGCAGTTACTCTTTCTTCCCCAACCCCTCAAACCCTCCTACTGCCTCACCAGCACTTCCTGGCCCCTGGCAACCACTAATCTACATTTTGTCTCTATGGACTTGCCCCTTCCAGACATTTCATATACAGGGCATCATACAATATGTGGCTTTCTGTGCCTGGCTTCTTTCACTTAGCATAATGCTTTTGAGGTTCATCCACATTGAAGCTTGAGTCGGCATTCCTTTTTATGGCTGAATAATATTCCATTGTATGTATATACCACATTTTGTTTATGTGTTCATCAGTTGACGGACATTTTGGGGGGGTTGTTTCTTCTTCTGGGCAATTATTAATTATGTTGCTAAGACCATTTATATATAAGGTTTTGTGTTGGACATGTTTTCATTTCTCTTGGGTATATATACCAAGAAGTAGAATTGCTGGGTCATAGGGTAACTCTATGTTTAACTTTTTGAGTAACTTGCCAGACTGTTTTCCAATGTGGCTGCACCTTTTGCCCCTACCAGCAGTCTATGAGGGTTCCAATATATTCACATCCTTGTCAATACTAGTTATTGTGTGTCTTTTTATTATAGCCATCTTAGTGGGTATGAAAGTGTTATCTTGTGATTTTCACTTTGTAATTCCATAATAATGACATTGAGCATTTTTTCATAAGTTTATATGCTTTCACCGTTTGTGGATTCCTTTTTTTTTTAGAGATAGGGTCTTGCTTTGTTGCCCAGGTGCTGGAATGCAAGTGATCATAGCTTGCTACAGCCTTGAACTCCTGGGTTCAAGCAATCTTCCTGCCTCAGCCTTCCAAGTAGCTGGGACTGCAGGCAAGAGCCACCATGCTTGATGGCTAATTTTTTTATTTTTTGTAGAAATGGAGTCTTATCATGTTGTTCAGGTTAAATTCAAACTCCTGACCTTGAGCGATCCCCCCACCATGGCCTCCCAAAGTACAGGTATATTACAGGTGTGAACCACCACAGCCAGGCCTGCTATTTGCATATTTTCTTTGGAGAAATGTCTTTTCAAATTCTTTGCCCATTTTTAAATCAGGTTGTTTCTCTTTTTATTGGTGAGTTGTAGTCAATTATTGATATTTGATGTGTTTGAAATAGAAAATATTGACAGTTGTATTTTCTTTCAGGATAAAGTTTTACACAATATCATGTCTATTTTTACATTTATGGGAGCCAATGTCATGCGCCTTGATGATGCTTATAGTTTTCAAGTTATTAACAAGACAGTGAAAATGGTTATTCCAGCACTTATTCAGGTAAGCTGTCATCAGTATTTTTTTTTTATTTTTTAAATTTTGCATGTAAATGACATTAAAAGCCTTTCTGAAATGCTCAAGTACTTGTGCCTCTTAAATTTTAGGATGGTGAAGCTAAGAAGCAGCGTTGGAAATAATGTCTTTCCCAAGCACATGAACAAACATAGCTGGTTCTGCTGTGCTGCGAGGGTGTATCTATAAAAGTATCTTAACATTCTGATAGGATGAATTTACATCTATTGTCTATTTCAGGACATCACTTGAGTTTGATAAGACCCTTTTGTAGGTTTATAAGGGTAGGAACTTTTAGAGCTACAGTGGCATATTTATTAACGTGCAATTCAACAAATGTTTACCAAGCATTCTATAAGAGCCAAGTACTTAAAAGTGAGATGTTGTCTCTGCCAGTAATGAATGAGCAATTTGAAAGTAAAAAGTAGGCTCAAAGATGAAAGAGCTTAGTTGTCTACTTGAGTTTTCTGTTTATGCCCCGTACTTCTTAATGTCTTTTCTCATGCTACTGACCATTCTAGTGATGATGGTATTCAGCGCCTTTTCCTTTCAGTCTTGGTGTCAGATTGGTGTTCTCAGTGTCCAACAAGTTGGCAATTACAGGACATATACACAAAAAGAATAATAACTATATGGGTTACTATGATATATGCCAATGGAATAAAGAAATGCTAAAGACTTTAGAATAGGGAAAAGTCCATGTGGGCCAGGATGATCAGAAAATGTCATAGGAAATAGAATTTGAGCTGGTGTGAAAGAAGGAAGGGATTTCTCAGTGAAATGGCAGAGCCAATAGCATGAGAAAAGTCATCGTCTAGGAATGTGCACAATGTGTTTGAAGAATGTAATGTAGATCGATCTCATGGAGAACAGAGGGTTGGGATGGGTAGGCTTCGGTTTATTCATTCATTCAAGTGTTTGTTTGTTTTGTCATTCATTCGACAACGATATTTTGATCATCAATACCAGAGTAAAATGGTTGGAACTTGATTTTGAGAGCAGCAGGGAGTTAGTGGTCTTTTCTGTGCTCTGCTTCTCTAGATTATACCCATTCTTCTCAAGGCACAACCTAAATCCTGTGTGATTGGTGTCTGAGCAGAATTGCCATTCATGCCACATCTTTGGCATCTGCTCCTTACTGCTTTCTGTTATCTTTTCACATGTGTGTCTTGTCTCATGCAGATTATAAATAATTTTGGGGTTGGGGCTCACATCTTACACTTTGTATTTCCCTCAGGGCTAAATAGTGCTTGGGACATGATAGATACTCATTGAATATTTGTTGTTAGGTCTTTGATTATGAAAATTCTTGTGATAACTTTTTGGGGCACATTTGAAAGCCTTATCCACTTAAAGCTCATTTTGTGGAGGGTTATTTGCACCTACTCATTGTCTCTGCTTGCTGTTCTGCAGTCTGATAGCGGAGACTCCAGAGAAGTCACAAGGAACGTTGAAGAAATCGTGGTGAAAATCATTAATGTCTTTGTGGATGCACTGCCTCATGTTCCAGAGCACAGGCGCCTGCCCATCCTTGTTCAACTCATTGATACACTCGGTGCAGAAAAATTCCTCTGGGTTCTCCTCCTCTTGCTCTTTGAACAGTATGTCACAAAAACAGTGCTGGTGGCTGCCTATGGAGAAAAGGTCAGAACATAGGGTGGGGGTGATGAGGACGATGGTTACATTTCAGATTTTGTAATATTGTCCAGTTTAAACTTTGGGCTGGTGATGCTTAATGCGTATTATTTAACAATGCTTGCTAAGAACATTTTTCAAAAATGATTTTGCCATTTAAAAAAATTGCTCTCAGAGCCTGCAGCACTCTGAATATCCTCAGTAGCAGCAAAACATCTTCTGAGGGCGGTTTGATTTCTCTAAGAAACAGATGGTGCCATGCTGGTGGGTCTGTTTTAAGGCCAATGGAGTATGGCTATAAAATAATGAAACAATGTCTTTTAAAAGTGGTTTTAAAGGCATTTTGTGGGGAAATGGAGGAGGAGCCATGTCCCTGGAATTAGTAAGATGCAGACAAAGGCAATTGTTTGGAAAAGTGCAATTTTGGATAGACAAGGGTAGAATGTATGAGGGCTGCTACTCCTACGGTAGAAGTAGTAGTAAAGTAGTATACTTAGTTCTGCTAGAAACCGTAATGCAAATTAGCCTAGAATTGTGCGTTCACGATTTGCATAAGTGGGCTTTTTTATAGAAGGAACTTAACTAACTTATTCATCTGGTGATGACCATAAGGAACATGATATAATGAATTTGCATGCTAAGGAATATTTCTTTAAAATGCTCTCTTATTTATATTTATTAATTAAAATATGATAGGTATAAGTTTGTTACCTTTTTTCTTTCTCTTTATACAGGATGCTATTTTAGAGGCAGACACTGAATTTTGGATTGCGGTCTGTTGTGAATTTCGTGTCCAGCACCAGATACAAAGCTTGATGAGTATCCTCCAGTACTTAATAAAGCTGCCAGAGGAAAAAGAAGGTAAGTATAAATCGGGTGTTATTTATTATTTAATCTGAAAACTCTAGAGAAACAGAAAAGAATATAGGTTACCCTTAGTACATCTTTATTATTTCTTTTCCCCATTTCTTTATTAGGAAGAGAAACTTAGTACATCTTTAGAAGGATATTTTTTAAGTAAATTAATAATTATTGAGTATATGATTGTGTTCTTTCTTGAATCCTTATGGAAAACAGTCAGTAGGATTTCTACTTGCCATTTTACACACATAGTACCTCTGTGCCTTGCACTGATGTCTTGGCTATGGAATGTGACCAGTATTCCAGATAAATTATGTTCAAATGACAGTAAGTTAGCAGGAGGTTATTAGCTATCTCTTAGCTTCCCATTAAAATATCTGAAGAGATTTACAAGAAAAGAAAAAAAAAATAGATACCACATCAGTGATAACTAGATATTAAAATGGTACTATATAGCAGAGTGTTGAAGAAAATTCCATTAATTGCAGCAGCACGAGGCTGGCTTAAGAAAGGACAGATGTGTTGAAAGTTCTTAGTTCTCTACCCTTCGAAGCACAACAGGTGCATTAGAAAGAGGGTACTGAGGACTCCACAGGGACTGTTTTCTGTGTGGCCAGCTGTCTGTTGGCCCTGTCACCCCTGTTTGGCCAGGCAGTAACTTGTCTCATCCTGCAGTTGGCTCAGGTTTGGTAGGGACAGACCAGGGAGGTGCCTAGAGAGCTGTATGTGGTGACATGGTTAAGGAAGAGTCTGCACATTGAGTCATTCTCTAGGGCAGTGGTTTCTAAGTGGTTCACCATGGACCTCTGACCACTGCACCCTCAACCCCATTCATATTACGTACCTTTGACAAGGGAATCTACATTTGAAGTTTGAAGTTCAAAGACTCCTTCTGTAATATCCTTTTCTTCCATTTGATTGTCTCAGTTGCTCTGTTTTGTTTTGTTTTTTGTCTTACGCATCCTTTTAGGGCTGTTGGATGCATTCTTGATAAACGCACACATTTTTCGCTAATTTTGAAGAGGAAAAACTTGTGGTCTTATCCCATTAACATGCTATACTTTAAAGCTCATTATATCTATATCTATACTAAGGATTCAGGTTGAAAATGTTTTGTTGCTATGTTTCAGAAACCAATCCCAGAGCAGGATCTAATAAGAGTGAGTCACAAGAAGAAATGCTACAGATTTTTAATGTAGACACTCACACTAGCAAGCAACTGCGGCATTTTAAATTTTTGTCAGTGTCCTTTATGTCTCAGCTCCTGGCTTCTGATAGTTTTCTCAAAAAGGTAATGTGTTCTTTAAATGTGTTCGTGATAAAATGGTTTTGTTTTTTCTAAAGGAACTGTTTTAAACTAGTATAATAAAAATAGCTTGGTAAATGTGTCATTAAAACAGGCGTGGCATGCTCTTAAAAATAGTAGAAAAAAAAATAGTACACTTCACCAAACAAAAACTGTTTGGCATGATCTATTAAGGTTGAACATAATAGAAACCCTGTGACTCAGCAATTTCATTCTTAAGTGGTATATACCCTACCAAAGTATATGAACATGTACACCAAAAAACATCTACACGAATGTTTGTAATGGCATTATTCATGGTAGCCGCAACTGGGAACAGCTCAAGTCTGTCTGAGCAGAGTTGATAAATTGTCTGGTCTTAAATGAACATGGGTGAACCTCAGGTCACCAGTGTGACACAGCCATCTGATGAACAAACAATATTGAAAGAAAGAAGCCAGACACCAAAGAGTACATACTACGGCTCCAGTTATGTAAAATTTAAAAATTAAAAACAGGCAAAACAAATCTATGGTTTTAGAAGTCGGGACAGTGCTTTGGGGAAGAAAGAAAGGGCAGTAATGGGCAGCAAGGATGGGAGGCTTCTGGGGTGCTGATCATGTGCTCTTTCTTTGCCTGAAGACAGTGAACTTTGCCTGTGTGATCTGTGTATTAAACTCCAGTTTAAATAATGAGAGGGGAAAAAAGGAATATCGAGACCAGGAATATAAAAATGGTTTAACATTAGAACATCTTTAAAGTATAATATTGTAAAGCATTAATAGTGTGCCTGCTAAAGTCAGGAATGCCCTCCATCGTTTCTGTTCAGGAAAAGAAATGAAATATGTAAGAATCAGGAAAAAAGAGAATCAACAAACAATTAATAGAGATCAGTGTAGAAAGTGATCCACATCCAACAAGCTGGCTGAGCTAAAAGTCTTACACACTGCTGTACTTTTTAATCTAATAGAAAATAGAATAGAAAAAAGGATTTCATGTACAATAAAAACATAAACTTAAAAGGTACTAAGTATAAGCCTAATAAAAACACGTGCAGGAAGATTATGGAGGAATGTCCAAGATACTAAAGGACACAAGACTTGAAGGGATGGAAAGAGATACTATGTTCATGCACAAGAAGTGTCACGATTTAAAGATGTCAGCTCTCCCCAGATTAATCTATAAATTCAATGCACTTCTTCAATTACATCATTTTTTTAAAATGATACTGACAAGTAGATACCAAAATGCAAGGGGCTCAGGACAGTGGTGGTGGGAGAGTAATCAGATAGATCAATGTGACTGAACGGTAAGCTCACACCTATGAGTAGGTAGGAAGTGTGGCAGATGACTTTACAAAGCAGTGGGGAAAGAAAACTGTCTAAGGACTAGCCCTGGCATGATTTGTTTTTCATTTGGGGAAGAGTGTGATCTCACACCATACACAAAAGACAATTTTAGGTAAAGTAAAAACTTCAGTGTGAAAAGCAACACTTAGAACTTTTTGAAAAAAATCAAGGAGAACATTGTTATGACCAGAGAATAGAGAAAAGTTTCTTTAAAATTTTTGTTCAGCAAAAATCCCACATAAACAAAGTGAAAAGAAAGCCACAGACTAAAAGAAGGTCATCGCTCTGCATAAATCAGTAAGTGTCAGTTTCCATTAGAACACTGGCAAAGGATATGAATTCACTAAAGAGGAATCACAAATGGCCATTTAATATGTGACACAATTCAGCCTCTCTAGTAAGCAGGGACTACAAGATTAAATGAGATGTCTCTGTGATGTTCATCAAATTGGCAAAAATGTCAAAGTTGTTAATACTAAGGAGTGGCAAGGATTGGGGAACATAGTGGCAGGCAGTATGGGTTGTTCCAATCACTTTCGAAAGCACTTGGCGGGATCCCAAGAGGTTTAAGAGGCTAGTAATTCTTGTTACTTAGTAATTCCCTTCTTTAGGCGTATACTCCATAAAAACTGGGCTAGGTGCTCATGAGATATAAAAATGTTCTTTAGCATTATTAGTAAAAGAAAAAAATGGAAAGAAACTAAATGTCTAGCAACAGAGGCAAATGGATAACTAAGTTGTGGTCTCTATAGAGGAATATTATGTGCAGTTAAAATGAATGAACTAGAACAACATGAGTTGCCATGCATAGATCTCACTAATCTAATGCTACCAAAAAAACTGGTTGTCCAATGACACGTATTGTTTGAAAATATCAGGATGGTGCTTGTCTCTGTGGGACAATGGGAAAATGGGATGAGGGAGCCGAACGTGGGGGCTACAGCTGTATCCGTCATGTTTTAACTTCCTAACAAATGATATATGAGCTCACAAGATCAGCATTTTGTAGAATTGTTAGTTGATTGCAGTATTTTTCTGAGTCTTGGTAGTACTTTACAGATATTACAAATAGAATATAATTAGAATAAATTAAGAGAAATAGAGTTACTATAGTATAATGAGGATGATCTGAACCTGATTAAATTGTAATGTCAGAAAACAGTTGCTGGCTGGGCGAGGTGGCTCATGCCTGTAATCCTAGCACTTTGGGAGGCCAAAGCTGGAGATTTGATTGCTTGAAGCCAGGAGTTCAAAACCAGCCCAAGCAACATAGTGAGATACCATCTCTACAAAAAAATAGAAAAATTAGCTGAGCATGGTGGTGTGTCCTTGTGGTCCCAGCTACTTGGGAGGCTGAGGCAGGAGGATCACTTGAGCCCAGGAGTTTGAGGCAGTGAGCTATGATCACACCACTGCACTCCAGTCTGAGTGACAGAGCAAGATCCTATCTCAAAAAAAAAAAGAAAAAAGAAAGAAAGAAAAGAAAGTTGCTATGGGGGTCTTGAGGGTTTGAGTGAATAGTCTGAGTTTTGTTGAACCAACTTCAGATGACTTTTTATTATCTGCTTCCATACTATTCTAATGACATCTTCTTTAAAAATTAGGTACTTGAAAGTGGTGGTCCTCAGATTTTACAGGGCCTTGAAGAGAGGTATGTTTACTTTTGTTTTTTTACTTTTTGTTTGGAAATGGTTTCACACTTAGAGAAAAACCAGGAGAATAGTACCCCAAACTCTCATATACTCTTTACAGGCAGGCTCACCAATTGTTAATAGTTTTTGCCACATTTGGTTTATCATTCTCTCTACATATATATTTTTTTCCTCTGAGCCATTTGAAAGTAAGTCATGTGCATTATGCCTCTAAGAATAAGATATTCTTATAAAACCACAGTACATTTATCAAATTTAGAAAATGTAACATTGATGTAGTACTGCAATCGAATCTACAGTTCTTATTCTAGTCCGCCTCATTATCCCAGTGATGTCTTTTATACCACATTTTTTTCTGGGTCACAGTCCACTCCAGGGTTGTATGATGTATTTAATTGTTGTATCTGTTTAGTGTCTTTTAATCTGGCCTAGTCCTCTGTGGGCTCATGGAATGCTTACTTTATTCTGTGAATTATAATCTGGATACAGAAAGTCTTTCCCTTCACGACCACGTCCTTATAGGTAGCAATAATGCATAGTGCATATGACTTGCTTTCAAACGGCTCAGAGGAAAAAAATACATATGTAAAGAGAATGATGAAGCAAATGTGGCCAAAAACTCCTGGCCCTGCTCTGTACCTCCTTCCCGGAAACATGACCTTCCCAGTACTACGATCCTGCCCTGTATCCAGGATCGTGAGCTGCCAAGTGCCAGTCCCGGCCAGGCTTTTAGCACCATGTGTAGGGCTTTCCATTTCAGGGGTGGTTTTGTCTGTGTCCTCTGCTCCCCTCCTCTGCTGTGCAGGGTCCCGTTCTGTCTCTCCTCTCCATTCCAACTCCCCACCTTCAGGCTGGCAGCCATGGGGGAGCTCCAGTGGTAGTTGTGTTGGAATTTGGTGTGTGCTTTTCTAATTACAGGTTATTTGAAGTTTGTAGTCTTTTTCTGTCTCCTGGTAATGTTGGAGACATGGGTTGTGTCTTGTTGTGTTCCTCTTTGGTCTGAGCGTGTGTGGGATGTGGGCAGCTGCTATTAACCAAGGGCTGTACCTCCCTGAGCAGCCCACTTGGACAGCACAGTCAGACTCAGGATTGCTGATTCAGCACTTCACAGAGTCTAAGTGAGGAATGTCCTTCTGGACACAGGCACCTGTTTACTTCTTGGTGATGTTTCTCTGGTGATAATCCTTTTCTTTCCACATGGTTTTTGAAATAATGTACAAAATTATTGAATTGATCTTTCTACATGAAAGATTCAGCATAAGAAAGACATGAGTGAGTTCTTCAAATGCTCTCAGCTCCTGTTTACTGAACAGGTCTCCTGTGTTTTAGGTTGCTAGAAACTGTTCTTGGATATATTAACACTGTAGCACAGTCCGTGGAAAAAAATGTAGACAAACTAACCGTGAAGTTTTGGCGAGCACTCCTTAGTAAAGCTTACGACATGTTAGATAAGGTAGGTTTTCATTTCTCCCCATAATTATTGTGGTTTTTTGTTGTTTTTTATGTTATTATGAAATTGTTTAAAGTTTTATTTTAAGAAGAAACTTAGCAATACCTTTTCTGAATATAGTGAAGCCCTGATTTTTCTTAGGAAAAAATCTCTTAATGATTAGAAGTAAATTTGTCTGGGAAACAATTACTTTCCTACCAATTATAAGAACTTGTACATCAAATATATTTTAAATAATCAATCATATACTATATAATGTCCTACTTTATTTAAGTGGAATAAAATAATATTTTTAAGTATATTAGGTAGATACATATCACTGGCCTTGAAATTAGGAACACTATTCAAATCTAGCTATTATTCAGCTCTATGGCCTTGACACTTACTCCTAACATCAAGTTTTTGTTTTGTTTAATAATGTATGGTTCATAATGCCTACCTGAAAGATTATTGTAAGAATTAAATAAGAAAATGTGTATGAAAATGCCTGGTACCCGGAGGTGTGCAGTGGATAGAAGTCCATCTTAATCAGAGTTGATTTTTTTTTTCTTTTCTTTTCATGTTAAATGTAAAACCTCTTTACAGGTCAATGCCTTGCTGCCCACAGAAACTTTCATTCCTGTGATTAGAGGACTGGTGGGCAATCCCCTACCATCCGTTCGCCGGAAAGCGCTGGATCTTTTGAATAACAAGCTACAGCAGAACACATCCTGGAAGAAGAAAATAGTGAGTGAAGAACATAGAGCAGAGCCATTTACTGTCATTTGCTTTGTCAAAAAGCTGCATTGAGCTCCCTCGAGTTTCTGTAGTGGAACAATTTAAAATTGAAGTATATTATTATTATTGGAGTATGATACCATGACACATGTGTGTTTAAAAATGTGATGTTAATTTTCATGAGAGTATGTATGTGTTGTCAGAGCTCCTAGACTGGAATCTCAGCCTAATGAATTCTTACCGATACGGACTGTACCTTGCCTTAGCTTTAGCATAAATCTGATCCCCTTTTACTCTAGACCAGTAGGCTGCTTCGTATAAATCAGAAATTGGTCAGCAAGCATGTGCGTTTGCTTAGTGGTAAATAAAGCAGATGGAGAAACAACTGCTGTGCATAATTGTGGCTTAAGACCCCTCCTTCTGATTTTCATTTAGACAGTCTCAGGACATAACAATGGGAAAATGGACCAGCAGTTTTTGCAGCTTTCATTATTTGGGGGTTTGGCTCTCCTCTTCAGATTCACCGTTTCCTGAAACTGGTTCCAGACCTTCTGGCCATTGTGCACCGTAAGAAAAAGGAGGGGGAAGAAGAACAAGCGATAAACAGACAGACAGCTTTATATACTCTCAAGCTTCTATGCAAGAATTTTGGTGCAGAAAATCCAGAGCCTTTTGTCCCAGTGTTGGACACTGCAGTGAAACTGATCGCTCCAGAAAGGAAGGAAGAGAAGAATGTCTTGGGAAGTGCCCTGCTTTGCATAGCAGAGGTGGCCTCCACCCTGGAAGCACTGGCCATCCCCCAGCTCCCCAGGTATGCTGTTGGACACTGGGAATAGGAGCCGTTACAGTCGGTAGAGATTGCAAAGTACTACCTTAGTGACTTTTTTTCCTCTTACGTAAAATTAGATTTGTTAAAGAATTGATCTCTTCAAACTGAAAAACACATTGCCGTTTTCCATCAGATGTATTCTTTGTGGTGTTAATTGTTCCCCAATTCTTCCTTTGACTTGTGGTAATTAGAAAGCAGAGGGTAAAGCTCCTTGGTGGAGGGGCCCACCTAGTTGGGCAAAGCTAAAGCTGCCTCGTGCTGCCACATTGGGAAGTTAGATGCTTGTGGCCACATCTGTGCTCTGACAGTGACTGGCTGTGTGGTCATGGGTACCTGTCATGTGGGATTCCCATACGGCAGTGTGTGCAAGGCTTGTTGCTCAGTGCATGACACATAGGAAGTGTTAAGTAATTCAAAGGCATGGTTATTTTTTTAAAATTACTATTGGGTCAGTATTATTGGCACTGGGAAATTTCTTGCACTTGGTCACATAAAATGTGTAGATGACATTTTTTAGGCTATGTATGTATGTATACCATGATGTAACACGCACAATTCGTTTAGATTTTTTTCCTAATGACCTCTATTCCATTCTCTAGTCTCTATTTCTTCTTAAAGTTCCTGTAAAACTCTTGCTGTTTTTATTTTAGCCTGATGCCTTCGTTGCTGACAACGATGAAGAACACCAGTGACCTGGTCTCTAACGAGGTCTACTTGCTCAGTGCCTTGGCCGCCCTGCAGAAGGTTGTCGAGACTCTCCCGCACTTTATCAGCCCCTACCTGGAAGGTGTTCTGTCCCAGGTGAGCCATGACAACCACAGCATGCTACGTGGGTGGCAGGGGAAAGTGAAAGTTAACAAATTCAATGATTTTATTTTTTCTGTGTTAGTTTTCATTTGGCAGAAAGGATTCTTATTTCTGAGAAGATGTACTTGATTTTATAAAATGTGTGCTTTTTCTCTGCCATCATCCCTTCTGCTTAATCATGAAATTGACATGGGGTCACTTTTTAGTGAGGCTCTTCTTTCTCTCTTTTTTAACTGTGCAGAATGTATTTTATTGCTTTGTTTGCCTCTGCAAGATCTTTGGAGTTGGGCTGGTAGAGCTGTCTTTTATTACTTCTTGTGGAAACTGGTGTGCCCTTTTGTTTCTAATGTAAAAGGTTTTGTAATCCTAAAGCATCTTGCAGAATTCCTATGTTGCAGGTCAGTGGTTACTTGTCAATGCATGAGGGCAAGTGGCATTGTAATTGAAGATGCTCAAGAATGTTGAGCTCTTGTTCCCCTGGTTATGACTGTTCTATTGTGTTGATCATTTGCCATTTATGAGGTTAGGAGCCTGAACTACCACAGGGCAAATGGTTTAACCAAGTCCCATATTCTACAGCCAAGGCTTCAATGTAGCCTTCTCACAGAAAGGGACCTATGCTCTGAGAGCTTTCTAGATTTTTTATCAAGGAAGAACTTGACTCTTGTTGTGGTCCCTGGACTCCTGTCCTCTAAGAACATCATCAGTCTGGGTGCTCTGTGTGCTTCTGCATCCCTTACCTTTACCCCTGTCAGTTGGGAAAGAGGCATTTGCCTGGTTTTATCTATAAACGTTTAGAGTTAGCTTTACAAGGAATTCTGTGTAGCTAAAATGTTCTAAGCATTTCCCAAACACTAGCCTTTGATTGACTTCCTGTCATCACTAAGTTCATATTAACCTTGACCACTGTTTTTTATATTCCAATAGGTGATTCATTTGGAGAAAATTACTAGCGGCATGGGTCCTGCCTCACAGGCTAACATTCGTCTCACATCTCTTAAAAAGACATTGGCTACCACACTTGTACCCCGAGTCTTACTACCGGCCATCAACAAAACTTACAAGCAGATTAAGAAGAACTGGAAGGTTAGATCATACGGGGTATTAGACTTTGGAGGAGGGCAAGGTGGTACTAAGATTTTTAAGTTTTCACTGAAAGAAGAATGATTACTTAATTCCTTTGCAAATGCATTACTGAACTCTAGGAATAATAAAAAATAGCACCTCTTTACTGTGTTATTGGTAGAATCACATGGGTCCCTTTATGAGCATCTTGCAAGAGCATATCGGGGTGATGAAGAAGGAAGAGCTCACCTCCCACCAGTCTCAGCTAACCACATTTTTCTTGGAGGCCCTGGACTTCCGAGCACAGCACTCCGAGGTAAACTTATTTTCACTCTCCCAAATTCTAACGTTGTTAATTACCTATTTAAAAGCCAGAGAAAAATCTAGCTGTGTAACAGTTGTGCTTGCCAAACTAATTTAGAGAAGATATCAGTACTTTGGCTGAGAATAAATCATCTCTTCTATTTTCAGAATGATCTGGAAGAAGTTGGAAAAACAGAAAGTTGTATCATTGACTGTCTAGTGGCTATGGTTGTAAAGCTTTCTGAGGTTACATTCAGACCGCTGTTCTTCAAGGTGAGGCTTTCTTCCTCCACATCTGTGCTCAGATGTCAGCGACAAGATGTGTAGAAGAAATTAATATCATGTTATCCTTTTAGCTGTTTGATTGGGCTAAAACAGAAGATGCTCCAAAGGACAGACTGTTGACATTCTACAACTTGGCAGATTGCATTGCTGAAAAACTGAAAGGGCTTTTTACTCTGTTTGCTGGCCACTTGGTGAAGCCTTTTGCTGACACCTTGAACCAGTTGAACATCTCCAAAACAGGTTGGTGACTCTCTTCCGTTCAGTTGACACCCTTGCTCTGTGCGCCTTACACAAGGTACAATAAGTATAAGATACAACCTAGTGCTCATAGACAAAATTTTGAAGGTTCTTGAGTCCTAGGCTAAGGAGGGTGAATATTTACATTATTGTTGTCAGACACTAAAGTTTGTTTTAGCATGATGAAAAAGTGTTAAGTAAGTTGACTGACTTGGAAGACAGAATAAAGTAAATGGGCATTACTCTCAATTATTGAAGTGACTTTGAAACATAAAGATTAAGATTGGTTTATTCTCCAGTGCTAGTAAGTGACGTGACAGTTGAGGGTAATGTAACTTGACAAACTGAGGATTAGAATCTTAACAACTCGAAAAGAAGGCATCACTTTTTCAAGAGACCATCCATTTTATTTGTGTTCTACCTTCATCCTAATTATGATTTCTGGATTTTAGAAATATTATTCTAATGATATAGTTATTTTAATAGTGATTTGAACTTAAACATTGGAGATTAAATTGTGAAATTATTAATATATATTTTTTTATGTTTACTTTTCCCCATCTACAGATGAAGCATTTTTTGACTCTGAAAACGACCCTGAAAAGTGCTGCTTGCTGTTGCAGTTTATTTTGAACTGTTTATATAAAATCTTCCTTTTTGACACCCAGCATTTTATAAGTAAGGAGAGAGCAGAAGCCTTGATGATGCCTCTGGTAGATCAGGTAACCACATAAATCAGCTTCTGCTATCAAGGGAGCTGTCGCTGCTCAGTCTTCGCAGGTTTTATATCTACTAAAATGACTGCTTGCTAGGCTTTTTTTTCTTTTTTTAAGGTTTTTTTTTTTTTTGTCTTTTCAATGAAATTTTTATTTGAAAATTGATTTATCATGGGTGTAACTTATTTGCGTTGTGGAGTTTGAGTATTTTTGAATTTCTCAAAAGAAAGGTGCATGATACAAGGTTTCATGGTGAATTTATTAAAGTTTTTAACTGGGCTTTGTTGAGAATGTTTGTGAGGTGGCTGTCCTCTGGAGGAAAGAACTCCAGGGTGTTCTGCTCGAGAGAAAAGGATGATGCGAAGGAGTCTGAGATTCCATTTGAGTTCCAGAAGGCAGTAAGTTTGCTCTAGAGAGAGCATTAGAATAGTACTTAGTTTTTGAGCTGGCTGATGTCATGAAGGATAGTAAAATATTATTTATACATTTGGTGTTTTTTAAAACAGAAGGACAAATGAGACCTGTTGCTCAAAGTCCTTGTCTTACTCTTCATAGCTGGAAAACAGGCTTGGAGGAGAAGAGAAGTTCCAGGAACGGGTGACGAAACACCTGATACCGTGCATCGCACAGTTCTCAGTGGCCATGGCGGATGACTCTCTCTGGAAACCGCTCAACTACCAGATTCTGCTAAAGACGAGGGACTCCTCACCTAAGGTTAGGAACCTGGGTGACAAGCACTGAAGCTGCGTGGTCCTGAGTATAGATCCTGGTAAACTGGCAGGGAGGACACTGCTACTTCTCAGTCAGTACTGCGGGTCTGGTCTTCTGTGTCAGGTGGAAATTTGAGCCCAAGAAAATCTGGGGTTTTACTTACAGGCTATTTATAAATAATAGCAATTCCCTTCTCTTCCAACCCCAGTGGTCTGTTATACACAAGTCCTGAAATACTTTCTCAATACTTTCAAATCTTAAATAGCAAGGACTTGAGGTAACTCATTTTGTTTTTTAAGTGCCATGGAAATGTCATTGTGCTCCAGAGGTGCTTTCAGTTTGTCCACAGGACAGTCTTTTCAGTTGGATCAATATATTATCTCCTTTTTATATACTAGGCTTATTATCTTGTTTTATAAGTGGTGGCAACAGAAGTACATCATCATGGGAAGGTTGATTAGAAGTTAAAATTCCATACCTGAGTGTCAAAATTTTCAAACTGTTTCAGCAATGAATCACCGTTTCTCAAACTATTTATTGTATTAGAACTTCACTGGATATATAACAGACCAAAGCAGATTTTATTAATAGGATTTATTAATTCAAATTAGTTAGTAGGATATGAGTACAATGAGGCTTTTTTTTTTTTTTTTTTTTTTGAGACAGAGTCTCACTCTTGTTGCCCTGGCTAGAGTGCTGTGGCGTCAGCCTAGCTCACAGCAACCTCAAAATTCTGGGCTCAAGTGATGCTCCTGCGTCAGCCTCCCGAGTAGCTGGGACTACAGGCATGCACCACCATGCCCAGCTAATTTTTTCTATATATTTTTAGTTGTCCAATTAATTTCTTTCTATTTTTGGTAGAGATGGGGTCTCGCTCTTACTCAGGCTGGTTTCGAACTCCTGGCCTTCAGCAATCTACCCACTTTGGCCTCCCAAAGTGCTAGGATTACAGGCGTGAGCCACCGCGCCTGGCCCAAAAAATCTTAACTTCAGCTTCCATAAGTGATACCAACCAAAACCTTTATAACATGGATTCAATGGAAATGAATCAGCAACCAAGTTTGCCTCTTTATTTTTTCCTAAAACACAGCATCACTACAATTTGTAATTTTACACTTAAAAAGTGGGCTTGTGCCCTAAAAATCAACTGAATTCAAACAACTTTAACTAAAAGTACATATCAAACACATAGTGACCCAGAGGCAGAAAGCATGGCCCTTGAGACCACCTGGGTTCAAATCTCAGCTTTGCCACTTACTAGTCAGTTATCATCTGTGTGCCTCAGTTTCCTCATCAGTAAAACAGGAAGTTTCTACCTCACAGGGCACAGTAAGAGCTAAACCAATTACTGTGTATAAAATGCACAGAACACTGCCTGGCTTGTGATAATGAATGTGTACATGTTTTTTACCAAGTCTCATATATGCAGCACAACACATATTTACCCTAAAATCAGTATAATTCCTATCTTAAAGAAAAAATCCTCAATGGCAATAGAACGAAAAAGCTTTTTTCTCCCTCAGTAAATTTTTTAACCATGGCATATGTAGTCCTAAATATAAGAAATATAACCACAATTTGGTCAAATGCTCCTGGATTACCTAAATAAGAAAACACAGACATGATTGGTTAGCAAGGATTCATTTAATTTCTAAATGAAAAGTTTGCTCCTCCGTTGTTAGTCTAGAATTTACCTAAATCACCTCACCTCATGAAAACATGAGACTGTGAGGGCTGTCCGGAATGTATCCAGCCATTATTAATATAACAAGAATGGCTACATGGCTGGATACTTTCTGGATGGCCCTTGTATTCCTTGGCACTAAACCCATGTTTCACGAGGGGCAGGAGATATGTGACTAAAGTCAGGGGTCCTGCTATTAATAGATGATTTTACTGTCATTTTTTTAAAAAAGCATAATCCTTGTTATCTCACTACCATAGAAAGGATACTATTAAAAAAACAATGTATTACATATGCCTCTTTTCCCTTCTGGACCACTTCTGGAGAATGGGAAGCAGATCTTATCTGACTCTGCGGTTCCAGCACTTTACGTGATTATGGGAGATTTTATCATGGATCCAGCCCATAGAACAGGGAGGCAGGCTGACATGTGGAGCACCACTGGAGGTCAGGTACTATCCTCAGGGTCTTAAGCTAATTAATATAATCTTCTCAATATTCCTTTGAAAAAGGTGTTATATACAGCTCACAATTTAAAACTCAGAAATTTGAAATCAGGATTGCCTTTATTCTTCATACTGGAAACAAAAGTGATTCTATGGTTAAAAAGCTTAAGTCCTCTCTACACTTCTATTGTTCTAATATGCTAATAGGGTACCAGACAAGGCAAACTTTAGTAAAGGGTTTTATACAGAGTATTCTGTTCACTTTTATTAAGATCCCGGCAAGAAACTGCATTCACGTCTCATGGTTCCATGGAGAGACTTTAACAAAGGGACTACCACTAGACAGGATGAAGTGGGGGGAAAAATCAAGGTAATAGCAACCCAGACACTAGCAATAGAAGCATCTGTTTACCACCCATTAAGACTGAGTGAACAGGGAAAAGAAATGTTACCCAAATCCATTATGAGCTGAGGCTATCTGGTCCCTCAGCATAGACAAGCCGACCTCTCCCACTGAAACCTCTGCAGGTTTTCAGTCATATGCTCACCTGCTCCACCTACCTCAGTTAGGGCAATCACAACTGCTGTATGACATGATAAAGCACTTAAAAAGTCACATAGTGGATAGTACCGCTATGGTACTGAAAGAAGAATCTCTTTGACAACACTGAATTTTTTCAGTTTTAATAACTTCTATAAAGTAGTATTAAAATATTGACACAAACTGTTAGATGCTCCAACTCCCCTAGCCCCACAAAAAATATTGGTGTATCAATGTTTCTTTGAAAATCCTTTGCTTCTTTATGGGAATTGTACATGATAACAGAGAGATATCCAACAAAAACACATAACCTATTGCTGGGCTCTTTTATTTCTTGTGCATTCTGTTATATGCTGATGTATCAATCTAAATCTAAAGTAGCCTGCAAATCATCAAACTCAACACACTTATGCCCATTCTCATTCTCTCTCATCCACTTACCAAAAGTCTGGGGGAGGGGGAAACAGTGCTTAAGTCTTAACTGTACCCACCTTCTTTAAGAGAGTGTTACCTCACAAAACTTGGAGAGATGCTTAGACCATCATGCAATAACCAATATCTAAAATACTACCTTTGCAAACTTGAAGTAACAGACACCATAATTTCTTCCAATGTAAATGCACTCAGAAACAAAACTAAATGAGTACTACAGTTTATGGTACTTTCACTACACAAAATTAAATGGATAGTAAAAATTAAAACATGACTGAGTATATTTACAGCACAGCAACAAAACCAAAAAGATCAATGTATGTGCGCTTATCACATTTGATTTGGGCTTGTATTAATCAAGATAATTATTCCATAACTGGATCCGGTCAATTATTTAAGTGAAACAACTCTATACTGAAAATACAATCGTTAATTTCCATTAAACAGAGTTCAACCAGGGTACATACAAATCAATAAGACATAAGAACTAAGTATTCAAATTTTTATTTTAATGCACAGTATGAGAAATGAACTTTTTAATCAACTGAATTGTATGGAAAATGACACAGCAAATAAATTAGACCCATGTTAAAACAGAAGGTCAGCTAAATGTCCAAACTTAAGGATATAATAATGGGCATAGATAGATTCCACAGTTGTCTTCAAGAGGTTAAAGTCTTTCAAACACAACTCTGTTAGGAACTGGTCCAAAGATCAACAGCTTATGGGAATTGCTTAACAGGGGTGGTGATCAGGAACACGTTTCCTATAAGGAAAATCATACATTTAAGAAAAGAGTCAATAGTAAAAAATGAAAGGCATGATTTTAACCAAAGTTTTAAACTAAATACAAATTAGGTTATAATCCTAATTTTATTAAAATCATTATAATCCTGCTGTGGTTTGATATTTGTCACCTCTAAAACTCATGCCGAAAATCACCAATGTGGCAGTACTGGGAGATGGGTCTTTTGAGGGCTCTGCTCTCATGAATAGATTAATGGGGTTATCACGGGAGTAGGACTGGTGGCTTTATAAAAAGAGGAAGAGAGACCTGAGCTCAGCCCCCTTGACATGTGATGCCTGGCACCACCTCAGGACTCTGCAGAATGTCCACATCAGCAAGAAGGACCTAAGCAGATGTAGCCCCTTCAACCTTGAACTTCACAGCCTCCATAACTGTAAGAAATGAATTATTTTTCTTATAGGTACTCTGTTATAAGCAACAGAAAAAGGACTAAGACAACCCAATTCTCTAAAGATGTTTCTACCTCATGACTAACATTCTTCAAATACTATGTTATTAGTAACAGGACATTAGAAAATCTGCGGAATGTGAAGAAGGCCTGAGTTATTTACCAGTTCTCAACTTCTCCAACCAGCCTACACAACAAAGATAAATTCTCCAGAAAAGGGCTAATTCATGCATGTTAGGGAATTTTACTAAATCAGAAAATGGCAAGGCTCTGGAGTTTCTAGATGAAAACCTCTGGAATGCTATTACTCTAAAAAAAAAAAACAAAAAAAAAAAACAACTGCCAATGAATAAGCTGGTGATGATTGGAGAGTATAACTCACTAAAGTATGCCAATGTTATCCCTCACATCTTTTATTCTTTGCTGACCATAAAGTCAAGGGGCACATGACAATCTTTTGGAAAGAGGGAATGACAAGGCCACTAACAAATTTTTTTTACTTAATATTTGCTCAAGGAGCAAAAACTTGAGAAACACTGCTTCTCGAAGCCAGCACAACAGTTAAGAGAAGCATCTGAAAAAGTGTTAAGAACAGACTCAAATCTTCCAACCTCAGTAGCTTATGGGGGAACCAGGATGCTAACCATTCTCAAAAGTTACCAAGCAGCTGTCACAGGGCACTAATCTGAAAAAAACAAGTCCTTTGGAGGTTAATAAGGAGTATAAAAAAGAAGTTCACAGTCCAGTAAGTTTGGGAAGGCTGAGTTAAACAAAATTATTCCTGTTTTTTTTTCTTTTTTTTTTAACTGCAAATTACTCATAATTTCTAATGTACTTGTGGACGAGGGCACTGAATTATTGTGAAGATTTCTGAGGTGTGGTTATGTGACCTTGCTCTCCAAGTCAGAACACTTTAGAGCAGCGGTTCCCAACCTTTTTGACACCAGGGACCGGTTTCATGGAAGACAATTTTTCCACAGACAGGGCTGGGAGAGATGATGGAGCTCTGTGGCAGGGTCCCTAACAGGCCACAAACTCACATCCGTCCACAGCTCAGGATGGAGGACTGCAGCTTTAGAGAACTGTTACCTTCTGCTGTCATTCTGCTTAAAGACAACAGAAAGCATCACAGTATTTTATTATTCCAAGAAAACTTTGTCAACTTTTCTCCTCACCTATTATCAAAATTTGGAATGCTTCCCATTAACCTATCCCCCCAATCAGGAAATCTCTGGATTTCTCAGCCCCGTGTTCTTTCCATTACATCACAGTGGTCTTAAATACATAGTTCATCTTTTCTCCCAACATCCAAATCATTTTCTACTCTCCATCCTCTAATAGTAACCAGACAGCTATCATACAAGCAAGCCAGTGAGAAATGAGTGCTGCGAAGTTTTGCACAAAGAAATTCCTTGTAATTTAGTTCATTTAGGGTGTCATTTTCCAATATTTCTACTTCCCTCCTGTACCTACGGATAAACTCCCCGTGCTCTTATCTAAAAGCAGCTCCTCCTCTGGTCCTCTAAATCTCCATGCCCTCTCTTAGCTACCTAGTGGACTGCTTTCTTCTGCATGTTATTCCCTCTCTACTAAATCTCTCCCACTGAAACACGCTGAGTTTTCACAGTAAGATACACACCTCCTCTAACTACTCTACTATCCCACTTCCCTGCTCCCATCCACAACAGACTCCTGAAAAAAGTGGTCTATAAACACTTTCTCCAATTCCCCTTTTCTAGTCTTTATTTAACCTATCCCAGACTATTGCCCCCTTCAATTCTGACATGTTAAAATCCCTTGTCAAAATCATCAATGGCTTCTCTATGTTGCTAAAACCATTTTTTCTTTTTCTTTTTTTGAGACAGAACTTCTCTGTTGCCCCGGCTAGAGTGCAGTGGCATCATCACAACTCACTGCAACCTCAAACGCCCAGGTTCAAGCAATTCTCCTGCCTCAGCCTCCCAAGTAGCTGGGACTACAGGCACAAACCATGATGCCCAGCTAATTTTTCTATTTTTTTGCAGAGACGGGATCTCGCTTTTGCTCAGGTTAGCCTCAAACTCCTGGCCTCAAGCAACCCTCCCAACTCGGCCTCCTAGAGTGCTAGGATTACAGGCGTCACTAAATCCAATTTTTAGCCCGTATCTTACTTGGCCTATTATCATTTTAGCAGGTTATCACCCCTTCTCCCTAAGTACTTTCTTCATTTGGCTTCTGTTAGACAACTCCTTGGTTTTCCTATCTCAGTGACATCCCTCCCTTTTAGAATTTCGTATTATGGAAACTGTCAAATGTATATAAAAGCAGAGTGATTGTATAATGAATCCTTATGTGCCTATCACCTAGTTTTCACAATTTGCCATACATGTACATTCCTTCTTAGTGTCCTTTGCTGGCTGCTCTGAATCTTTCCAAACTTATCGCAGGAGTTCTTCAGCTTTCAGTACTTAAAATCCCTTTCCTTCTTTAGCTGTAACATTCACTCTTAGAGATCCAATCAGTCTCACAGTTTTAAATACTAAATACAGGCAGACAATTCCTAAACATACAACTATAGCTTGAACTTCTCCCCTAAACTACGGACTCAACTATCCAACTGCCTTAACAAGACACCTAAATGTTCCAAATTAAAACCCCCATTTTCGACGGGCATGGTGGCTCATGCCTATAATCCTAGCACTCTGGGAAGCCAAGGCGGGAGGATCGCTCAAGGTCAGGAGTTCGAAACCAGCCTGAGCAAGAGCGAGACCCCATCTCTACTAAAAATAGAAAGAAATTAATTGGCCAACTAAAAATATATAGAAAAAATTAGCCGGGCATGGTGGTGCGTGCCTGTAGTCCCAGCTACTCGGGAGGCTGAGGCAGGAGGATTGCTTGAGCCCAGGAGTTTTGAGGTTGCTGTGAGCTAGGGTGACGCCACGGCACTCTA
>CAUYRT010031640.1:0-29419 GCA_963574885.1 Lepilemur ruficaudatus
CCAGTGGAAGTTCTAGGCAAGGCAAAAAAGGCAAGTAAAAGAAATAAAAGATATCCATATTGGAAGAGAAGAAGTAAAACTTTGCAGACAATATTTATGTATAAAATTTGATGACATTTACAAAAAGGCTAACAGAAAAAAATAAGTGAGTTGAGCCATGTTGCACAATACAAGATCAACATAAAAAAATCAATTGTATTTCTATTTACTGGCAACAAGCAATCAGAAATTGAAATTAAAAAACAATACACTCCCATCCAAGTACTAACCAGGCCCGTTGGTTGTACGTAGATACAGTTGGAGCACTATGTATGTACTCTATGGACTACTTTGACAGAGTAGATTTTTAAATGTAACAAGATAAGTCAATTTGAGTGGTAATATATTTTGGGAAACCAGCTCACTATAAATTGTGACTGTAAACATTATACTGTAAATGCTTTGTAGTTTTCCCCCAATAAAAAAAAAATAAATTAAAAAAAAACAAACAACAAAAAAAATAATAAAAAAAAATACAGCTTATAATAGCATAAAAATATGAAATATTTCAACATAAATCTGCTAAAAGATGTGAAAGACCTGAACATTGAAAGCTAAAAAATATTGCTGAGAGAAATTAAATAAGACATAAATAAATGTAGAGATATACCATATTCATGGTTATGAGAACACAGTATTGTTATAATGTCAATTATTTTCAAATCAATATATGATGCAATATCAGCAAGGTTTTTGAAATAATTGACAAATGTATTTTGGAGTTCTTGTGGAAATGCAAAGGAAATAGAATAATGAAAGAAATGTTCCAAAAGAAGAAACAGTCTGACTTTATAGGCTCATTGTAAAGTTATAATAAGTGTGCATTGGCATCTTGTTAGACAAATAGAACAATGAAGCAGGATAAAGTTCAGAACAGAGCTACACATATATTGAAAAAGGTGCAAAGTAGGAAAATGATAGCCTTTTCAAATTATGATAGAACAATTAAATACACATTTGCAAGAAAAATTAACCTCAAACCTTACCTCTCACTGTAAACAAAATTGAACTAAGAATGGATTATACATTTATATTTATCAATATAAAACTTAAAACTATAAAGCTTTTGGAAAAAATAAGGAAATACTGACCTTGAGTAAGGCAAAACTTTTAAGATATGACATAAAAATTGCAATTTATAAAAGGCAAATTGATTAACTGAACTTTTGTTATTTATTTTATTTCAGCATATTATGGGGGTACAAATGTTAAGGTTACGTATATTACCCTTGCTCCCCCTCCCCCATCGAGTCAGAGCTTCAAGCATGACCATCCCCCAGACGGTGCACATCACACTCATTATGTATGTATATACCCATTCCCTCCTCCCCCCTCCCGTCTGCCCCACACCCGATAAATGTTGTTCCTATGTGTCCACTTAGGTGTTGATCAGTGAAACCAATTTGCTGGTGTACATGTGGTGCCTGGCTATCCATTCTTGGGATACTTCACCGAACTTTATCAAATTTAAAAATGAGCACTTTTCAAAAATACTGTGCAGATATGAAGAAACAAGCCAAAGACTTCAGTATTGAATAATAGTGGTGACAGTGGTAATTCTTCTCTTGTTTCTAATCTTAGGCCAAAAGCTTTTGGTCTTTCATCACTACACATGATGTTTGCTGTGGTTTGGAGGATATATCTTTTATTAGATTAAGAAAGTTCCATTTTATTTTTATTTTGCTGAGAATTTTTATCAGAATAGATGTTGGATATTCTCAAAGTATTTTTTTTTTGTCTAAAAAGATAATTATACATTTTTTCCTTTTTTTAGTTTGTTAATATGTTGAATTATATTGACTGGTTTTTGAATGTGCAAACAATCTTGCATTCCCAGAATAAACCACACTTGGTCATAGTGTATTATACTTTTGGATATTATTGGGTTTGATTTGCTATAATTTTGTTTATAATATTTGAACCTATGTTCATAAGTGACATCTGTTTTATTTTCCTTATGATGTATTTTACAGTTGTAGTATCAGTGTAATGATAGCCTCATAAAATGAGTTGCAAAATAGTCCCTTCTTTTCAATTTCTGGAAGAATTTGTGAAGAATTATTATCATATGTTTAATATTTGGTAGAATTTATCAGTGAAACCATCTGAAATTGGAAATTTCTTTTTGGGAAGGCTTTAAATTATAAATTCAATTTCTTTAAGGATATATGTTAATAAAACAATTTATTTCTTCTCAGAGAAGTTTTGATTATTTGTGGCCTTGAAGGATTTTTCAGTTTCATCTATATTATGATATTTATTGGCATAAAGTTGTTCAAACCATTTCCTTATTACCCTTTCAATACCTGTAAAATCTGTAGTGATGTCACCTTTTTCATTTTGGATATTGTTAATTTATAACTTCTTTTCCAATCAATCTGGCTAAGGGCTTATCAATTTTATTGATGTTCTCAAAGAGCCAGCTTTTGGTTTCATTGATTTTTCCCAACTGTTTTTTTTTTTCTATTTCATTGACTTCTGCTCTGAGCTTTATTATTTCCTGTTCCTATTTTCTGCTTACTTTGGGTTGAATTTGACCTTCTTTTTCTAGTTTTTCAAGGTGGAAGCTGAAGCTATTGATTTTAGACCTGTCTTCTGTTCTAATTTAGGCATTTATTGGGTTGTATTTTCCGGCTTCCTTCGATGCCTGATAAGTTTTGACTGGATTCCAGCCATTGTAAATGTTACCTTGTTGAGTGTTGGACATTTTTGAACATTTATAAATAGTCTCGAGCTTTGTTTTGGGCACAGTTAAGATAGTTAAAAATTATTTGATCCTTTCACTATCTGCATCTAAGATTTGTTAGGCAGCAACAGGGCAGTGCTTTTTGTAGAGTCAATTATTTCTGTCTTTTGAGACAAGACCTTTCTCAGCACACTTCCATGTGACCCATGGATTTTTCCATTTCAGTAGTGTGCAGAAGTACTAATCCTGGCCCTGTGTGATCTTCAGGCACTGATCTCTTCAACTCTTTCCAAATGTTCTTTCCCAGCCTTTGGTAGCTTCCTCACGTATATATGCTGATCATTATTCAGATGAATACTTGAGGAGTATCCTCTGAAATTCTTTAAGGTTCTCTTTATTTGTAGGTTTCTCCTCTCCAGTATTCTTCTCTGTGAACCCTAACTGGTCTCCCTGGATTCACGTCTCTATTTCTTTAACTCGCAGTCCACCAGGCTCTGCATCAGTTTCTCCTTCCTGCACCATAGCTTGGAAACTCTCTCAAGGCAGTAAGCTAGGCAATGGTAGGGCTCAACTTGTATATTTCTCATCACTCAGTGATTACTGACCTTTTTGCCTGATATCCAGTTTATTGAAAGCACTATACAACTTATTTTGCCTATTTTTTGGTTGCTCCAGGCGGATAGGTAAATCCAGTCTTAGTTACTCTATGATAGCCAGAAACAGAAGTCTTAAATCAAGTTTCTTCTCCAACCATAAAAAATTCAGAGATCAACCTTCTCTTGGATGTTAGCAAGACTCCATCTTGCCTTTGTATCTATCTGATGCCCTCAATTACATTTTTTTAGTACTTTATTCCAGCATTTCCATTGCTCTAAATGAATTTTTTAACCAGTCCACCATTACTGGAAGCAGAATTCCTACTGTGCAGTAAATTTTTTATCTTTATAATATACCTTATCATCATTTAATTCTTGGTGTATTCTCCAAGATCACTGATTGATCTTTCTATCCCTAGTTGGAGCAATTCAAGAGACATTCCTTTAGTGACGACTGTTTGTAAGGTATTATGTGAAACAATGTGAGAGACAACAAAATGATGAACAATTTGGTCCTTATTCACATAGATTTTTTAAGAGCTAATTCAAGAAATCATCATTAATTATGGTAGACATATGTACATAATAACACAGCGTGTCTAACAATGTTAAAGGCCATGTAAGTGCCTAAAAAATCATGGGGGTAAAATATTTTAAAAAGCACTTGCACTTGAGTTGTCAAGGCAAACTTTTGCTACTTTCAGGTGTTAATGAGACATTAGTGCATCAAATTGTTACCCTAACTTCAATTTCCTAGAGCAAAATCAAAGACTTGTAAAATGCAAATATTTTTATAAAATATTGCCTTTGTTTTTTCCTTCCCATTAATTTATTATATAACATCAATATGTTGAGTGCCTACAACGTTGTTCTAGGCCCTTGGGTAGCAAAGGTCACTGAAACAAAATAAAACACAAACCTGGAATAAGTTAATATACAAACATATTCAAACTTTAAATGGATCATCAAAATGGGATTTTTCTGATTTTATTTCAGTTAGATTAATATAAACTAGCATTCATCAAAAGTAATCAGACATGAACTCACAGGAATGTGTGCACACATGCACACACGCAGCAGACACAAATATGTCACTTTAGAGTTAAACAGAAGAACAAGGACCCACAAACAGGAGTCAGGAAGAGAGTTGGTTATTAGCGCTTTTGATGTCATATGAGATACTGAAGTAAATCTCTATGAAGGCTTAGGAGTAGTGAGTTGAATTTGTTTTTAATAAGGGAAAGTTTTAAGATACTTTTATCTTAGAATTATTTCAATTATTTTTTTTAATCAAATGAAAAGAAATACAAATAAATTTGATGTGACTCTCAAGAAATAATCTATTGACACTGCTGAATGCCTTTGAGAGCTGAGGATTTTGCCCTTTGTAGACAACTCTTGCACCACCAGAGTAAGCACTTCACTGGCCCAAAGTCAGCCAACTGCTAGTCAATTCTGAGCTTCCTTGTCCTCCAAAAGTTTCACATAATGCAGATGCATCAAAGACCACTGAGAACCAAGCACCCTGAAGCTCTGAGGCCCCTGAAAGTCCAAATTTCAGTCAAGATTCAGTCAGAATGTTAAATTATTTCTCTGAACAAATACTTTTGATCAATTCAGAGGTGAAGGATATAGTTTACAAGAAACTTGTAGTTGTCATTGATAAATTAAATTGAGAAAAGTCAAGGAAGTAATCAGGTCAGAGCCATTTGCCCGACATCTTCCAATAACATGAAAATAGTAGATGTTTATATTTTCATCCAAAACTTTTCTGCACAGAGCTTCCCTTGCAATTATGATTTTTAAATTTGAGGAAAACGGTAAATTGTCTTTACAAACCATTTTGAGTAAAAGATTTATGAGAACATTCTTCTTTTAAAATGAAGATTACTCAGTTATGAGACTTTAATTTCAAATTGTACATTCTGCTCAAAGAATATAAGGTTCTTAATAGCCATGGTTTTGTGATAAATATTGCTTTCATGTTATACTCATATTCCATTGTGCCAGTCTGCCCTTAGGCTTTGGATAAATGAATATAGTGGGCTTAATAGGTTCAGAGATTTCCCTAGGTACATACAGAAAAATAGCAATTTCTGTTTGATATATATATACATGTATATATAGATGACTGTATGCCTATGTGTGTACGTATGCATGTGAGTATATGTATAGAGAGATCTTGGTTCACTACATCAATTGTGAAGCCAGATAAAGTGTGACAAGGAATTCACAATGTTCAGACATTCATTTAAACAAATTTTTCGTTCCATAAACATTGCCTTAGCCTTCAAACATAAATAAGGAAAGATGAACTGTTCATATCAACTCTCCAGCTGTTTTGTGTTTTGAGACTGCATATCACAGATGGGCCAGGGTTCTCTGAATCCTGAGAAACTGGGAACTCTATAGCTCAACTTGAACAGAGAGAAGGTTCTTTGGCTCTGAGGTAGAGGCAGGTAGACTCCATTTTCTGAATTTTTACCCATAGAGCAGAATTCTTCATTGAGTAGTAGCTTCAGAGGGGAAAAATGCCACAGCTATTATTTCTTGAAATGCATTTAAAAAAATCGTAGATATGTGGTTATTATCTTTTTATCTCTTGGACTAAATACTGATGGGAAAGTATATATACTAAAACCATGAAAATAATTCTTTGTCTCTAAGACACATCTAGTCACAGCTATTAGTGGGCCTCACTAAAATTATCTTTGAGGTTAAAAAAATACAAATACATCAATTACTCATTGAATTAGAACATCTGTTAATTTTCTGATCAAATGAGGTTTTAACTTCATATAAGGAGCTGAGTTACTCTCTTGGGAAGGGATTTGCTACTTAAAGTTCTTAGAATAGTGATTAAACTTCCAAGGAAATGCTCAGATAGCCAAAGATGCCCTTCACAATAAAATGATAAAGAATTTAATATTGAGGTTGTGGAGGGATATCTGGTCTTCTAAAGAATCCAAACAGGTTGAGCAATTAGTGGAGGAAGACTAAAAAAATGGAAGAAAAAATTCATTTGGCCATTTGGTAAAGTAAGCATTCTTTTCCCAATTTGACCATACATCAAAACCTCTGGGTTGCCTTATAAAATTTCAAGTTCTTTAACCTCATTGGATCAACTGCATCAAAATCTCACGACATGAAGCTTCTTAGTCTGCATGTTCAACAAGCATCACAAGTGACACATACAAAAACTTGAGAACCACTGGAATAGAAAAAACAGAGATGTCAGGTGGGATTTGGGGAAAATAAAAAGGTACACTGGAACAATGTGAATATATCTTCAGTAAAAACAACTCTAATTATGAAATTCTGTATGGGAACAGATTTCTTGTGGAAAGCAGCAAAATAATTGAGTTCTGCTGTCCAATTTATACAAGGCCCAAACACAATCAGCCCATGTGATTGAAAGAGAATTGTCATCTAAATTACAGTAAAAAATATTTTGGTTCATGTTTTGTTTAAGAAAAATTTTCTCTAATATGAATGTATTATTTTGTTAGGAAGAACAGTCAAGTGCAGATAATCTAATTTTTCTTTGCTGATTGAAGACCTTGTACTTTCTCTAGGCCATAATTGTGATCATCATTTTACATTTGTCAGTTACGATAACAGTAGGTGTAAATACACTAGGAGATTGGGCTAAATGTGTATTGATGTCTATAGTACTTGCAGAGAGCAACAGTATCAGGAAGGTGAGAGTAGATACTGAAAGTGTTGAGTGACTTGAAGTTTGAGCATCCAAAAACCACAGATTATGTGAACGGAGTGGGAATGAGATTCTGCAAAGATATCCAAGCTCCAAAGCAAAAAAAAAAAAAAAAAAAAATCATGGAAATAGCCTGAAGAAAAGAAGAAGAGAGCAAGGAGCACTTTGGCACGTGGGCACTGAACTCAGTTCTGCACTAATTTGAAATATAAATAGGTTGCCTTTTGTCCTCAGTTTGTTATTCCCAACAGGTATCTAGCACCTATGTCCACTACACCAACCAGCAGCTATCTAAACATGACTCAAAACATAAACTCGACTGTTATATGTGAGTGAGCATGAGTGTGTGTGTGCGTGTGCATTAGCCAAATTCTTGATGCAGGCAAATTTGCCTGGGAACAGAGAACATTCTGATTAAAGAGGTTGGTCAGTTAATGGGGTGTCAAATGATGTACTTTTCTTCTTTAATCACATTTTGCTGGCTATTCTTTAGAATGTCTACTCTGGAATGCAGGAAATGTTCCTTTACTGTAGTAAAAAGAAGAGAAATGAAGACTGAATAAAGGATAATAGCAGAAGGAGCTTTCATTACTGAAAGAAAAGAACACCCACACAAATTTGTGGCATCAAATTTTTTCTTTCTTAAGTTTTTCAAAATGAAGTATATTTTGGTTTTCCTTATTATAAAAGACTATATTCTTCTTAAAGAAAAGTGTGAAACTATGGTATATAATAATATATAGTAATGATAATCATAATTAATAATAGCAAACTTCTTAAACTTATTACCTTGAAGACAACCTTGCAAACCTTGGCAAATATATTTTCAGAGTCTTTGTGCACACAAGTATATATATTAACAAAATTGTTTTATTTTTACTATTTATAAAAATGGAATCATACTTTAGTTTGGTATAAATTACTGATAGTCAACCACTTTTGACCTACAAAAACAACAATTTTATATAATTCAATCTATACATTTTTTAATCTGCCTATTATTTTCTTTAAAAGTGTGTCATGAATATATTTCCATGATAAAGTACTATAATTGTTATATAGTTATGTGTATGTATAGAAACTTACTAACCAATCCCCTTTTACTGGACATTTAGATTTTCATTTTTTCTTTTTTCTATTGCTAATAGTCTTAGGTCTGGTGGAGGGTAAACAGGTGGCAAGGGTGAAGAGCAGGAATCACATTGTAGCTAGGAACCAAACTAAAGCTAGAGCTCATTGCATCTAATTAACATAACATGGATGGAGCCATGTGAAGAATTCTGGGGAAGCCACATGCACAGAAGAGAAACTGTTATGTAACCTACCCTCCTATGTAACCCTGTTATGTCATGTGATCTGTTATGTAACACCAACCTGTCAATCACCCCCAAAGGCGGGAAATGGCAACCAATCCTGCAAGGAGAAAGGTGGGACAAGCTAGTGAGCTTATAAAAGGAAGTGTGCGCTCCCCCTTCAGTGTGTTTCTCCACTCGGGGAGACTGGCCTGTTCCACTCTCTCTGGAACGTATTTTCACTTTGTGTAGCTTTCTTTGGTACTTTCATTCTTTCTTTTATGTGATAAACTATTTGTATAAAATTGCTCTGTGTTTGTGATCATTCCGTTATTGGCTCATCTTGGTACCAGTACTCATCCTCAACTGGGACCCGGGGGACCAGGGAACTCCACACAGATGAACCTAACAATAGTGTTTCTATAAATACAGCTAAATCTATCTCACATACTCCCAACTCCCTTTGCCGTGGTGTACGTTTTTGTAACTAGAATTCCTAGCAAAAGACATGTACTGCAAATGTATTTTTTAGTCTATTATTTTTTTTTTTTACAAATGTTGTGATGTTGTTTACTTCCTGTGGCTGCATCTGCACACAAAAATAGGTTTTGTTATTCACTACTTGTACTAGTTACTAATATGCTGAATGTAATGCAATGTTTTGGAAAAAAGCATTAAAAAGAGCTTTTTTTCCTCATCTGCTTTGTATGTGTGTTGGAGAGGGGGTTGGCAAAGCTACAGGTTCCAAATGTATTGACATCATTATCTTTATTCCCTTGGTCCAAAAGTATGAACACTGTCATATTTCAAGGCTATGAACATGGTCTACACTAACTGGATGAACCTCTCTATTCTTCAAGTGAACCCCTCAGGTGAAAACAGTTATTGAGTGAGAAAGATTTAAATAAATTCCTGGCTTTTTCTCCATACTGGGCCTGTAGAAACCTTGCCTAAAATTGGCTTTTCATTTCCCAGCATCCGTGTTTCACTTGCCCATCATAAATATCAACTAAATCTTGAGGAATCTCTCCTCACCTGTCCTTGACTGTTTAGTCAGAAAGCAAAGATAATAAAACTTGCAACATCAATTTGCGTCATAATCCGGAGCCAAGCTTCATGTTGAAGAACAAAGAAATTATAAAATATTGTTATTGGTTGTGTTGAAAATAATAATTGAGCAACTGCAGCCATAGCTTATTTAGTGGTTTAAGAAAACTGGAGCAGCAATTATGTGACTGATTAGGATCAGAGGTAAATTGCTAAGAGTGCTGTGTCTCCTTCCCAGAAGCTGCAAAGGTTAGATGGGATCTGATGTTACATTTTCCTGGTAGTGAGCCAGAAATGGAAATGTCTGGGGAGCTGGAGCCTACGCACCTGCTCTAACAACTCTCTGACTTCCTCCTATTAATAACTTGCCTTGCTCTTTCTCCAGGATGAATGAATTGACTGTTGGCTGCCCTAGGACTTCATAGATGCCTCTTTCTGCTTTTGTGGAGTCACTTTCGGTGTCTCTGTCCCTATACACTGTGGAAACTGTGAGGGTGGGATCAGACTGTGTTCACCCCTCTCTGTGTAGCCCGGGGTCTGACACTCTGGAGGCCCCCAATGAGAGGATGAAGAAAGCAATGATAATAATTTTTTAAAAAATCACAATACTTCATCAACTTTTCTCAAAGATTGAGTCAATGGGGTAGTCCATGTGTTCCCAAGGTAGGGAACAAATTGAGAAGTGTCAGAGACCTCAACAGAAAATAATTAATTTTATTAATTCAACCATTTTATGTCTGTAGAAACTATTTAAAATGAAAAGCAGCATTTAATGTGAAAGAAGGCAGCAAATTGTGTCAAAAAGACAAATTATCAGAGGGTGAAGAGTTGGGGGAAGGGATGGCATGGAATGAATGGAGAAGATTAGATGAAAATTGTTAGCAGGAAACCAGGTCCTTTTTTTCCCATCATTTATATCGGTCCTTTGCTATATAAGGTAAATGAACCATGTACTTCCAACTCATAGATTGTATCTTGGAGAAGCTCAGTTTTTGTTTTTACTTTCTTGATGATCAGTTCTTATGTGAGATGCAGGGAAAGTAATCAGAGAAATACTAACATGCATGTACTCAGCTCAGCTGGGCCATGGCCACTCTAAGAATCAGAGTCAGAGGTTAAAGCATGCAGGTGGCTCTTTCAAAACACAAATGTGCCCACAGTGTCCTCACCAAAGGTCCTGACAAACAGATAGGCCAAACTGGCCACTCCATAGAGTTTATGCTCATAGTGCACCAGCCATCCTGGCTTTTAGACTATTCTAAGTCTAGGTGATTTCCTGAGTGCAGGCCTTCCTGCTAGCTGCCCCTCTGGCTGCAATATCTGCATCCCTCTTCAGCCAGCTCTTTCTTATCATTCAACTCAAATGTCACATTCTCAGAGTGGTCTTCCCCAAACACTGTAATAGTAAACGGTTGCTCCCCAAACCCTTTCTCTCAAAGGCCACATCCTGTTTTATTTTCTTCATGGTACTCACCAGTATCAGAAACAATGAGGTTTGTATATGTGTACTACCTGCCATTCCCCACTGGAAGATAAGCCCTGGGAAAGCAGGGATCTGTCTTAGTCATCATCGTATCAGTGCTGATGCATGGTAGGCACCCAATATGTATTTGTTGAATGAATGAATGGATGAATGGATGTGTATAGAACTTCAGGTCTGGGTTTTTATTTGTTGGTTTGTTTCTTTTGCCAACAGTAGGACCATCCTTTACATCAGCCTCGTTTACTCTCAGTATCTTACCACTTAAGTGAATTTTGTTTAAACAAGGTAAGTGAGACAAGCAAGGCTATGTGAGACAAGCAAGCTCTTCTCCTCAGGAATTTGAGAAAAAAAAAATAGGAAAAGGGGGACATAGTTGCTGGCTCCAAACATATTTCCTGGAAGGGAGAAATGAGAAGGAGGCTGCCATTGGAGCAAAGGCAAGTCAGGTGTCCTACCTGGGAGTTAGGTAACACTAACTGCATCCCAGGTACAAGGAGGAGGTGCCATTGAAATACCAAACCAGTGTGTGGGTGGAGGCCCTACAAGAATTGCAGAACATTAGAGCCCCTAAAGCAACCCAACAGGAGATCATAATTCTATCCCAGTTTTACATGCTGGTGAGGGATAAAAGCAGCCTTTATCCTTATACAAAACATGAAGAATCTGTGTTTCTAGGGTCTGAGTAATGTTTTGTTCAATTTTGAGTAGTTTAATGTTGAGACAGAGAAACATAATGAGATTAATAGCTGAAAATGGAGGATGGGAATGAACACTAAACCAGAGCATGAAGCTGAATCATGTTCAGCCAGGGGTAACAGAGGCGAGAGGGCTTAGGAGTGTTCCCAAATTCCTGAGATTGACATTCCTCTTAGAAGTTTTTAGGTTTCTCAATAGTGTAATTATTAAAAAGAAGAAAGCCAAAGGAGGGTTATTTTGACTGTCACCCACACAATTAAATATCCTAATTCCAGACTAATTTATACTCTGAAACTTGTTCAGAGAAAACTCCTTCTAACATCAATAGATGTTACTCACCAAAGGCCTGATTAATGAAAGGAGAGCCGTGGTATATGGGCTGAGAGAGAACGTTGTTCAGCAATTAGGGCACAAATGATCTTTCATTCTTCTGGCTGCAGATTATTTACTTTGGCTGTATTTAGAATAACTTGATATATGACAAGATTTATGAAACTTGGACAAAACTTTCCAAGCATATACAAGTGCTGCTGACAATATGGAATCTCTCAGTACAGTCTGCATTGAACAAAGCCACACATTTCCGCAGCACACCCCAAGAGCCATGTTAAAATTTCCCTTGAAGCACGATCTTTTCTCATGTTAGCCCCCCCTTCTTAAAGCACTTTCTGTTAGCACTTGGTATTAGCAAATAGTACTATATACCTTGGATATATATATACATATACATTTATGAATATTTACATAATAAATACAAAATAAGGTTGGCAAGGAGAAAGTTCAGTCACACCAGCTCTTGGCAGCATATAAATAATCAAAGTTTGGCTTCTTAAACTAAATTTAATTGGTTTTCAAACTAAATTCAGGGAGTTGGATTTTGTCTTTGAAAACAGAACCATTTATGCCCTTTTGTGCTTAAACTTTGTGCTTTTTCCAACCTATTTTTATATACACCTAAGTTCTTGAATTTGTTGTTGTTGTTTTAGGGATTGACCTAATTTTTAATTTATGGAGATGTGCAGTCTCTATGTCTATGTATAAATGTATTAGTTGCTTGAAAAAACATGCCTTTTCTAGATTATATATTTTCATGGTTTTTAGCATAAGCATCTTTCAGGAATGCATAGAATGTTAGCTAACATTCACTTTAACTGCTTCTATATTTATCAAAAAACAAAGTAACAGATCACTACTGTTTGTTACCATTACCCATGACGCACATAGTGTGAATTTGCCATTCTCATTTTATGTAGATATCTTTCATTGCGATATCTTGTTCTCATTCATACCAATCAATACTCCATAAATAAAAACTGTTAGGTTTAATCAAACCATGCCTCATTTGAAGTAAAAATAATCACCTATTTATAGGCAATGTTCTGTTCAGTTTTATAAATTATCAATTTTTAAGACCAAAATTACAATTCTTAATTGAAATTGTCTAGCCTGAATAAAAATTCCAGGTCATTTAAATGACATCTCAATTTCTACTTAGTCCATAATGTCTTCCAGACTGAATGAAGAAGCTTTTTAATTTATAAGTCAGGTCAATTGTGTGATAGAATGCTTAGCTCAAATTTTAAATGTTACTCTTGTCAGCAATTCTATTGTTTATTCTGTATATAAGATAATATACAATCACTGAGAATGTATGTCAAGATTTAGTATTTTTCTTCTCTCATAACTATGCTGTATCTATATATGTATCTATTTAAGGGTTATCTGAGGGGAAAGAATTAATGCTTACCTAAAACCTATCTTGTCCCAGGGGTTATGCAAGAAGTTACCTTGTACCTCTCTCACTCAGTCCTTACAATAGCTCTATGACATTCTTATCATCCCCTTTTCACAGATGATAAAATTGAGGCTTGGAAAAGCAAAATTTGCCTAAAGTCATGCATCTGGAAAATGGCCTAACCAGAATTCAGATCCCTCGATTGAGAAAGAAAAAACTCATTCATCCTTATACTCTTAGATGGTAAACATTCTATAATGTGATTACCACAGATCTCTTTATGATGTCAAAAACAATCATAAAATAAACAATTTGTGATAAATAGAATGCTTTTGACATTATCACTTTTTTATTTACTGACCTTAGCACTTCAACATTTACTATAAGGTTTGCAAGCCCATGGGGAGTGAAATTATGCAGTGCTGAACTTAATCCAATGAAGTGTTCAACCAGACAAGTCCCTCGGGAAGGAAAAGCTACTACCATTCTAAGGCATAACATGCTCCAACTGAAACAAGAGCCACCACAGAAAATCTCCTTTAGAACGGCAGGGCCACAGCTGGTGGAGACTGATGGAGGAGGCAGTAGGGGATGGACAGGAAGAAAGGTGGAGGCTCTGGGGCCTGGCTTCTCCCAGAGACCAGCCCCTTGTCCTCACTGACCTCAAATGGCTAACTGGCCACCCCAAGGGGGAAGCTCCATTTGGCAGTTTCTCTAGTGGTAGGAGAACAACTTCACAAGGTGTTTAGGGACGAGGTCTCTAGAGTCAGGCTGCTTAAATCTGAATCTTGATTGGTCACTTATTATCTGTATGACCTGGGGCAAGTCCTTTAATGAGTGCCTCAATTTCTTCACCCATGAAATGGGCTTGAAGTAATGAAATCAGGCAATGTGTAAGGAATGAGAAGAATGGAATGTACCACATAAGAAGCCCTAATAACTGCTACCTATTATTATTCTTCAAATGTATGTCCACTCCCACTAACACCAGTGCCTTTGCTTCTTTCCCTCTGGTCAGTTTATCTTTGAAGAAAAGAAAGAGCAGAAAACCAAAAATCCCTCCCTCCTTCTCCATGGCTTTGAACCTCAAGAATTTTATTCTTACTTAGCCAAACCTGCTACAGCTTTGATAAGAAAGAAGGGTTAGGCCAGCTAGATTTACATCATGATCTAGTCTTAGTAATTGCATCAGTGTATTTATCTTTTAATTCTAATATGAGCGGTAAGGTCAAAATTGCCATTAATATACACCACCTTGACAAAGTTAGAACTTAGATCCTCTCTCTAAAAGTAAATCAAGGTTCTGAAAAACAAGGGCAGCTGTATCACAATAAAATCATTTTTATGGATCCTAGAAAGAAAATAAAGCACCCCAAAAATTCAACAAATAATAAAAATTGGCATTCATATATATATGTTTACTTACATATATACACATATGGACATTAGGAGAATCTATGACACTGTTAACCTAAGGCTTTAGGATAGGATTATAATATTACTCTTGTTGGCATTTTGGGCATTATTATATGTGGTAAGAAAAGATTCAAGACTTTAGTTTGAAAAAATGCTCGGGTGTTAATGTGCTTGTTCAGACAAGCGTGCCCTGGAGAACTGGATGCCCCCACCCCACCCCCACCCCCAGGGACGCAATACTGTTCTGGTCTAGTGGGTACCGCCATCAATGTGACCTTTACAGAGATGGCCTGAATGAGTTATCACCATAAAGCTCTTGGAATGAAAAGCACCACATCAGTACTTATTGTGCTTTGCATTTTTTATGATTCAAATCTTTTATAAGAGATAAGCAGCTCCTAAAGATATTAGAAAAGTGGTTTATAAATAGGAAGGAGCTGTAGTTGCAATTCATTGGTTTCTGAGAAGCTGTAATTGCTACATGAATATTTTTATCTCAGAAATGTTAATTGAAACATTCACTAAATAACAGAAAAATGGCAGGACTATAAATAACAATGCTACTTAAGGAGTGCAGAGGGTTATTATCAGAAAACTGGAAGGTGCAGTCTTTTGTTTCCTTCCTACAGGAAGACTAATAAAAATAAAAGCCTCTCTCAGAAGAGACCACGGTCACTTGTTTGCCTTCCTGTGAGGCTCGGCCGACAGCGCCATTGATGCCGCCATCTTGGGCGGGCAACCCAGCATGGCTGCCGTTTTGTGTTTCCTGCTGCCTAAGGACGGGCCAGAAGCCTACGTACAGCTGTTTTTATCAGCTATAAAAGATAATTTTGCTGTATTAACTCCATAAATTTGATAGAGCCAGCGAGACTTCTACGGCATAATGGCTTAATTTTTCATTCTAATAATAACTGCCTGCCAGTTGAAATGAATAGGAGCAAAAACAAACATTCCTGTTCTATAGCGTGACCCGTGACAGATGTACCGCTTCAGAGGCCCCGGACAGGGAAGTCCTGTCCCACTCCGATTCTCCCTGTGGCAGGAAAAGCCTCAACACCAGGGAGAGAGTGTAACAGGAAGGGAGCTCACGGGAAAGTGACCCGGCTGTCCCACACTTAAACCCACAGTTGGCTGGAGGCCTGCTTTAGCAGGAGGCATGTTTTTAGAGCTTTACATAGTGCTGTGGTTTTTTCTCAGTCGTCGTCGTCTTTGGCTTTACATGATCCACTGGAAAATTCTAATCTATCTCTTTCTCTCTTTTTTCTTTTCTCCTCCACACTTCTACCATTATATACATAAAAAGTGAGTAATTCGATTATTCACTTGTTTGTATAGATTTTTGGGGTTGACAACTTAAAAGTGTTTCTTTTTAAATGCCAGGACAAATCTTGATACATTTAAGTGAAAATAAGGTCATGCAAGTTTGTGCCAACAAATTACTCAGGCTTTATGTAGTTATTGATTTATCTACCTAATGAGACTGAATATCAGCAAATTGTTTTTCATTCTTTATAAGGGAGATCGCTCTCTGAAAGGAAAATTTAGTGAATTCAAATGAAAATTTACCATTTTTTGGAATGCAGTGGATTTATTTTCATCAATGAATCAACATTTCATCTACTCTGGTCCTCTCTTCCTAATTTTTCCAAATGATTTTGATCTTTCATCCAAAAAAACTGAAAATGTCTTTAACTCTCTTCTCCTTCATTATCATTACTCATGATTTTTCTTTTCCTTTAAATATAATTTTCTATATTTCCAAAGTTTTCTGAGAATATCTTTTACTTTCAAAATTGGAAGTGGAGAGATCCCTACAGAGGTAATTTTTTTAAATGCCTTTCAAATTGTTCCACAACTTAATGCTATGCATGTGGAAATTTACAAAATAATCTCACCATAACTGACAGGTCTATGTGCAACCCCATTTTAGAGGAAAGAGTACTAAGGTCGGAAGAGGATAAAGGATTACATTAAGTCAACTGTTTTAAAACACCTGTATCACAATAGAGGCTACACATATATTTTTTTTTGTGGCGCTTTTGAAAACGTTTATAATTCTCTCCATCCAGGAGATATTAATCTTTACCACTTGCAATTGAGACAGAGCAGGGACCCTTCTTAGGGACCTGCGGCCCACCTCACTCCCCAAGCATGAAAATAAAGGAAAAATCTTGAGTCCCTTCAAGGGAAACTCCAGGCACCTACCTAGCCTTGAAAAGTAAATGAGCAACCTGATAGGCAAGAAGATAGTCACAATAGTCTCCCAAGCAAGCCAGAGTCACAAGGTGTCTTGGTTCCCTATAGAAACAAAAAGGCAACATCTTAACATATGTTCTTGGGTTGTTTTCAGAAACCCCAACAGATGAAAAATGACAACTGCTACCACATAGATCTCAGATAAGAAGGGAACTGAGGACTGAACTCTGACCACCGTTCTTTTTTCTAAATTTCTTCCTGAGGGTCCTAGAGAGAGCCACACCCATCAGCCAAACCAATGCATAACCTCCATGTATTGATTCATGATTTTGCCTACAACTTCTGCTTTTCTGGATGTACCCCTGACTTTAAAAAGCCTTGCTTGTAAGCCATTGGGGAGTTTGGTTCTTAAGTGTCAGCTGCCTGTTCTCCTTACTTGGCACCATGAAATAATCTTTTTTCTCCTGCTGCAAATCTCGGAGTCAGTGTCTGGCTTTACTGCACTGGGAGAGCAGACCCCAGTTTGGCTTGGTAATACAATACTACTATAGAAAATATTGCCTTAGTAGGGGTCCTATGCTTTGATTGCCTATGCTTTTTAAAAACTTTGTTCCAAAATAGTAAATTTACCAAGTTGTACAGCTAAATACATAAATCGATTTTAGAGGATTTCCCTCCCCCTATTGAAACCCCTAATACCCTTCGCCAACTACGTTTCAACCATGCCCCTTCCCTCCCCTCCATAGTGCTCACCACATCCCTCAGATGCGGGTCTACCTCCCTCTCCCCGAAACCGTACTGAACACCACCACCATTTGAGCACCATAGTGTTAATCAGTCAGTACCAATTTGATGACGAATACATGTGAGGTCCATTTTTCCTGTCTTGTGTCACTTTTCTTGAACTTTGAATGTTCTGTATGTTGTCTTCATGAGACCTATCTTGCAGATTTTTCACATGCTATCATACATAGGAAAGTTAGAAAATTTGAAAGAAAAGCTATTCTTAAATTTTTCACAGTTAGTTTTGGAAACTTCTCTCATTTTTATAGTTCATCTGAGGTCATCAGAGTTTCTGATAAGGCTTGGCAAAGTCACAGAATTGGTGGGGGAATCTGTGCAAATTCGAGCTGACTGTGGAAACCTCGGTGGTTTGTGGATTGCTAGCCAAAGCCCTCGGGTCTTCAGAGCAAGTGAATGGTCTGAATAATAATCATTTTTCTTATGTAATGTATCATGACATAAGCTTCAAAATGTAATTGTATTGAAAATCATGTTTACTGTGAACAACCGAAGAGTCCAAGTGGGACTAATTGTCTCAGGGTGAATCGATAGTTCCTCCTGTCATCTTTGAGCTTCGGCTTTCTGGCCTACGAGGAAACAGACTGTTGTCACTGGCCCACACGAGAGCCCTGCCTCAGCCCACTTGGGGATTTGAGCTTGGAATCTTTTATTCAGTGAAGCCCTTTTTTTAGCTGGTTTGTTGACAAGCTACCAACATACATCAAATATGCCAGAATATGCCTCCAGAACTCTGTCTTTCTCAGAAAACGAGCTGTGACAGCCAGGTCAGCAATTATGGGCCCCGCGGGAAGACGGCCAGTGCTGGCATTTCTCAGTACCGCTGGGATGTGGGGCTCATGCTGGCTTCATCCTGCCCTAAACGAAGAGGTCGTGAGCTGCAGGACCTGCCCTTCTTTGGGGGACTCTGGGGGCAACGATTAGCCCATCCTTCATATCCTAGAGAAATCTGCCAATGCATCTTCATCTTAACAAACCACAAATTGAATTGAATTGAGTTTGTGATAATGAGATCCTAAAAATCAATTTGGAGAAAGAGGGAGAAATTGTCCACTCCAGGAAGTAAATATCTAACAGCTGTGTTCTGGGTCAACAGCACTGTGGTTGAAATAAGGAACTCCAAGGAATGGCCATCACGCTTTAGTGCAGGAAAAATCCCAAAGGACCACATTAGAGCTTTTGTACCTTGGCAAGAGACAACAGAATTGGGTAATTTTGCTGAGAAAGGGCAGAATGGGTAGTGAGATTAGAATGCTAGCTGACAAGTAATCTGATGAATTTTCTAAAAAATAAAGAGCTCTTTCTAAAAATCAAAACTGACCATGCATTTTCCCTATTTTAAATATTTTAATAGCTATTTCTCCATTGACTTCAGGGTCACATTGAATCCCATATCATGCTATTTTTAGTAGGACCCACCATCAGAAGACCCCCGATTCTGGTTGCAACATGCCGACTCCCTCCTGCTGTTGGCATCCCATGCTTCAGCACAGCAGTTCTCGAAGGGCACCGAGCACAGGAATCACCAAGAAGCCCTCTCGCTCGCTGACTGCTGCACCCCACACCTAGAGTTTCGATTCAGTGGGTCTGTGGTGAGGTCCTAAACCCCGTACTTCCAACACATTCTCTGGTGACCCCAGTGCTTCTGGTCCAGAGAGAGCACTCCTGGGACCCTGGCTATGGCAAGTCTGGCTCCTGGTAGATCCAAGATGGGCCCCGGCTCTCTCTCATCCTTGCTTTGAACACGCGGTTCCTTCCCCTACCGGTACAGCCCTTTCCTGCGCTGCACTGGCCTGACTGCTGCTCATCCTCAGGACTCCAGAGAAGCACCACCCCAACCTGGACAGTCTCCCGACCCTCCGTCCCACCCTGGAGAGGGTCCGCTCCCCACCCCGCCCTGGGTTCCCCCATCACTCAGCGCTCACCTCCTTCCCATGGAGTGGAACCGTGTGTTCGATGTCTCCAGCTTAGTCCTTGAGGGCAGGGACCTCGATTGACCTTGAATGCAAGAATGCATGAGTAAAGTGAGACCACAGAAATCGAGTAGAGGGTTTGAGCTTTGTGAGGATGGCAGGAGCAGAGAGGACATTGCATGTACCCCTTAAAAAAGACCCCCAGGTCTGTGTGTCGTTTTCTGGGCCCTCCCAAGAAGAGCCAGTGCTCTGAGTGGACTTCGTCTGCAATGGCAGGAACAAGTGCAGAAGAACAAGGACCCCAGGGAAATTCATATCAACTTTTAAGGAAAAGAAAACTCCCTATTCAACACCACCCTTGCTTTAAATTGGCGTCTTCTTTCTTACACACGTGCTCACACACACATGCACTCCCCACTGCACGCTGTGTTCTCACTGTACAAAGTCCTTGCATCTCATGGAACCCTTACAGCTACCCCGGAGTTTTTTATGAGGAAAAATATACGGCTTCATGTCAACTCATTATCTTCTGTATGCCTGTGGGCAAGGTGCACAGTCTCTCTGAACTTTGTATTCCCTGTTTTACAAACGTGGAAAAAATATGGACTTTGCAGGGCTGTTAAGAACATTAAATCAGATAATATGTGCTCATTAATTTCTTCTTCCCCGGGGAATAGATTATTTTATCCAGAGGAAGAAATCTCTACAAATGTCTCAGAGAAGTTGTGATAGAGAATATGGAAGTTTTGTTAGTTATTTTTTTGCGTCTTTAAAACTACATTTGAGGTGATCACATTCTCTACCTGCCAATAAGAACCCATTTCTACTCTTTACGCACTTTCCAACGCACTCTTTTTTTTTTTTTTTTTTTTTTTACTATTTTGAAAGAGACTCTATCAAAATCCTTGTAAGATGTGAATGATGGTCTTGATGTCCATAACCAGACCTCATGCTGCAAATTAAGTTCCAAATGAGATGATTGGGACAAAGTGGTTACACTAATATCCAATGAGAAAAAAACAAAAATATAATAATTTTTTTTATTAACAGCAACCATATAAAAATATGGGTTATTATTACTACTATTTTAAATCTTCTTTATGCAAATGAAGTTGGAAATGCTGAGTATTTCCCTAGTGTCAGGGAAGTTGTACTGAGTAAGTATTCAGTTGGGGAAATGTTAATCCTGCTTTAAAAACTTCTTAAAACTTGTTTCGTCATCTGTGAAATGGCTGATGCGTTGCGTGTGCAACTTAATTAATATCGCACGGGTCCAGGGCGTTTGGCTGAGCTCTCTTAGATCAGCGACGTGTTGCTCTCCTCTGGTGTCGGTGGCATTAGGAGGAAAGCTTCCCTGCCCCCACCAGGCTAATCCCGTGCTCACTGAGGACCGTGTCCTGTCTCTGCATGGGTGAGTGTATGTGAGTGATGCAGGGGTCACAGCTCAAGTGGCTAAGTGTATGTCCCCAGAAAATTAGCCCTCCCAGTGGGAATGGGCAGCCTGGCTCTGAAGGGGAAGGGATGTGGTGGGAAGTTCAGGGGACATCCAGGCAGCATCATGTTCGGACTTAGCATCATGCTCCCACGATGGGTCACTACTCATTTCAAAAGTGTTTCTTGCCAGCATAACCTTCCGGGTCCAGTGCCAGGCTCTGACTTAATGCCGTATGAAATGTGCATCTGGCGCTCGTCCTTATGGGATGTGCTGACGTGAGAGCTGGACTGCAGATAATTCAGAAAACAAGTCTCTCATCCACCTGTGGGTGGATCATGGAGGGACTGACAGGGAGCTTAGAGGGAGACCAGCAAGAGGAATGTCTTAGGGAAAGGGCCAGGAGCCCGACTGATGCGCTGAGCATCCGAGCATTGTGGGGTAGGGGGGCAGCCCCGGGGAAAGCGCTCAGGTCGGATCGGGCAGGCGCGACTGCTGGCTCTGGCACTTTTTAACTGCACGTTTCCTCATCCCTTTGTGCCATATTGACCTCATTTGTAAAACGGGAACGACAGTATCTTCTTCAAAGGGTAATTGATATGATCAAATGAGTTCATGCACCAAAAACTGAGTTCCAGAGTTTGTAGTGTGGACTCCACCCACATTATTTAACGCTGTGCGCACACACACACGTGGGCACACACGCTAAAATCACAGCATGCCTGGAGCAGTGAGGGTTGCAGAGAGAAATAAGCAAAGAGATGCGGGCAGAGCCGGCTCATGTGGGGTCTTGGAGATTAGATTTAATTCTTAGCTCAGAGGAAGTTCACTGAAGGGCCTTAGCAATGGTGGGATATGACGTTTCTTATGTTTTGTGAAAATGAGAGAATGTATCAGGTGGAGGTTGAATCCGCAAGGTCAGTTCTGAGGCTGTTTTAAGGTTGTGGAAGGCAGGCAGTGGTGACGAGGGCTCAGGTGCACACCTGCTCAGTGTGAGGGGCCGGCCACTGAATCCCAAACCCAAACTCAATTTCTTTGTGCCATGTTCTTGGTACCGTCGTCACACGTGTTTGAAATCGTCACCATGGAGTCGTTCCTTTGGATTAATGTGGAATGAGGGGATGGAATGTTATTGGATGCCTCTGCATTTCCCTAATTTTCACAATGACTTTGAGGGTAGGTTTCCACAAGCCCCATTGCACAGACGGGAGAACTGAAGCTCGGAGAAAACAAGAAAGTTGCTTCAAGCCCCCTAGTAACTAGCAAAACAAGAATTGAAACCCAGGTCTGCTAGACTCCAACAGTATTTTTTGTTGTTGTTCTTATTCTCCTGATTGGCCTGGTTTCCTTGACAACATGGAGATGTGTTTTCTTAGAGGTAACCTGTGTCACCAACATTTATATCATCAATTAAGTCAATGGAGTAGGCAGACATTCAAGAGATGGGCTTGTATCGTAACAGCTGTGATGGGAGGGGCGGGGGTGGTGGTGCAGGGGACGGAGACTGGGAAGGTTGGAACTCAGGAAGTCACTGAAGACCTCAGGCCTTCCCAAATGGACCTGGCGGCCACAGACGCCACACTAAGGGATGGGAAAACTAAGAGGGATGGAGGAAATAGGACCGGCATAATAAATATTTATATTTATATAATTTTTAACACAAACTTCCTTATTGCATATTTACAATTAGTTGTAAATGTAAATCAGTACATTACTGTGCACCATTTTACAAGGAAAGAAAGTAAGGCCCACAGTTTTGACATAAACTTGCTCCCAGTCAGACGCTGGGCCAGCAGCAGAGCTGCTTTCCAAAGCAGACTTCTTCTCCCCTTCGCTTAATGTCACTCCCACGGAGCAAAAGGCAAATTTCTTCCGCATTGTTTCACTCGGCCACACACGGGGCACTGCCGGCCTGATGCAGACTCTGCGCTGGGCGCTGGTGACACTCAGGAGGCTGAGCGCCATGGCCGTATGAGTGGATATAACGCACACAGCTCGTGGACGGTGACTCTAACACGGCATGTGATGGGCAAAAACAGAAAATGTGCCCAGGGCCTGGGGAAGCCAAAGTTCAAACACCGTATCTGCCTATGGGAGGGGGCAGGTGCTTCCATAGGTACTCATGGAATTGAGTCACTGCTTAAAAGACACAGCACATGCCGTGTGTCTCAGCCTGCAGGAAATAACCACACGGGGACCCAGAGACCTTCCTGCCCGTGCCCTGCTCCACCATGCTGGCCTCCTGCGATGCACCACACATTCTCCTACTTCTTGCCCCCGTCCTGCGGACACTGGGTCCCTCTTCCCTTGTGTAACTTCTTTGTATTGCTCAAGACCAGTATAGTGCTTGCTTCTTCTGAGAAACCCTCTCTGAATCTGCCCCCTTTGAACTAGGTCATTCTCCTTGGTGTGGACATTATTCCCTGAATCGCCTTTAGAATTTCTGAGGGATGCCGTGTGGCCATTCTACTCATTTCTGGCCACTAAAGCACCTCAGACCCAGTTCTGCCCCAGAGGCTGGCACCATGGCAGACTGGAAGCCATCAGAAGAAAACATCATGTCTGAGAAGCTGAAATACAGCAAAGCAGGAAACTTGGGGCCGCCTTGGCAATCCCTGAGCAGTAAACTATCGACTCAAACACTGATAAAGTATTCTTTGGGTGAGAGGATGGAGTTCCAGCAGGGTTAGGAGCTCAAGGCCCTCTGGTTATCCCGCTCACTACTAATATGCCTATGACTTATTACTGATGTAACACGAATAACGTGCCACGCATGATGACATTGCTTTGATGCACTGTCACTTTTAAGTATTAGCACATTTAATTCTCACAGTAGTCTTCTCCAATGGATATAATTATCCTGAATTTATGCATGAGGAAATCAGGTCTTAAAGAGGTAAAGTTGCCCAAGGTGACCCACTAGCAAGCTATGGCTGTAACAGTTGAAAATCCATGACCTTATCTGTACCACAATCCCTATGATTCCATGGTTGAAGCTGTGGTCTATAGTCTGCCTTTGGTTTGGGTAGAATTCCAGTTTAGACAACAGGTGCAGGTCACTGATATGGTGGGGTGAGGAGATTCTGAGAAAGGTGGGCATTTGTGGAAATCTCTATGTATCTGAACAGCTTCATTTTATGGTCTAGGCAGTCAGTAGTGATCTTTTGGTTATAACTACTTTATTTCATAGAAATAAATTGTGATTTTGTGTTTTAAAACTAACTGCAGAAAAGTTGATTTTATTTTCCTTTTTCAGAATTTCAGACTTACAAGGAATTTTTCTAGACCCTTGGTCAAAAAAAAAAATACTTAATTTATCAGTGTGTATTCTCAAGCTGAGGATTTTAATTGCTTGGTAAACAATGAAAAATCGAGTTTTCCTGGGTACTGGATTTCAAATAAGAATAATTCCACCCCCTACATATACCCATTCACCACCACGCCACCCACATGAGATGATTTATAATGAATGAACATAATGAATGTTTCAAGTTATAATCACATAGCCTTACATTTGTCTTATTATAAAAGTAATAAAAGCTCACCCTAAAACTTTTTTACATAAAACATAGGAAAACTAATGTGAAAATAACTTATGATAACACCTTCCAAATAGAGTCCCTCCTGGCAGACTCTGACATATTTGATAGACATGTCTGTATATGTCAACTATGTAAGTTTATCTAGATCATGATTCTTTGGCCTTCTCTTTTTTTTTTTTTTTTTTTTTGCTTTAATAATAATGAATGGACATTTTGCATAAAAACACTAAGATGATCTATATCACCAGCATGGGATAAAGCAGGGATGAAAGGGATGAAATAATTTGCCTTCTCTGTTCAAATACCAAGCCTTTTCCACTGAACCTGGAAGAAGTCTTAGCATCCTTCTCAACACAGAGTTCTGGGAAGACAGTCCTATTCAACCAGGGTTAGAATAATCAATGATCTCTATTTTTCATCTGTAACCTTGAGCCTGGGATGAGGAGATCAAGTGGTTCCCACTATCAGGAGCCGATTAATAAGGAGGGTAAATCGTGAGAGATGATTATGAACCAGGCATCTGGCACAGTAAACCTGACATAGGTAGTTGTGGTGTTCTTACCCTGATCCCTTCAGCAAAAGCCAGCATATCACTAATGAGAGTTTTTATTTCTATGCTGATGGTCAGTTCAGTTTGACTCAGTGTGCGGTGGTTGCTCGTAAATGAATAATTCCCCTGAGTCTAATTAGGTCGGGTTGAATCTATATGCTTCCTGTTGAGACAAGACCTTCCAGATCTCAAGAACATTTCTGTGAATTAGACAACTAGGATGGGAAAGGGAACAGCAGTCATGAGGATATGCACTGATTTCTCTCCCATCACCTGTCTCTCTGTGCCCAGAATCTGATGTTGCTGACTTTGACGGCCGAAGCTCCCTCCTGTACAGGTTCAATCAGAAGCTGATGAGCACTCTCAAAGATGTGATCTCCCTGAAGTTCAAGAGCATGCAAGGGGACGGGGTCCTGTTCCATGGAGAAGGTCAACGCGGAGACCACATAACCCTGGAGCTCCAGAAGGGGAGGCTTGCCCTGTACCTCAACTTGGGTAGGGTTGGGTTTTGTCTCTTCCCTTTTCATGTTGGACAATGGGGAGGTCTCTTATGCAGCAGGTCACAGTTCCTGACACTTCCAGCGCATCAGGTGGAAGTCACTGGAGCACAATCTAAGTGACATATTTTCCTTATCCAGGTGGAGGCAGAAAAATGACATATTGTGAAATGTTTAGCGTTTTTTGACACAAGATAATGTTGGTATGCAGAGAGAGCTGCAAGCTCATTGTTATGTATTTCTCTATCTACCTATTTATTATTTTAGTAATTCAAACTCTAAAATAACTTTAACAAGTTTTAATACACACATGTGTTATAAGGGTACTTGCTTGCAATCTATTCTATTAGGTACATTTATCAAAACTAGGTTTCAGAGGAAAAGTGAAAGAGAAATATTTTATTTGCTCTGGGTTTTTTTTTTTTTTTTTTTTTTTTTTTGAGGAGGGAAGGGGATGATATGTGTCAGGAGATAAAAGTTTCTATGCATTCCCTTTTTTTTTTTAAGGGAAATTCTGTTTACTTTAAGTGCCCTCTCTGTGCCAGGGTGAGCCCCAGACTTACCAAATGCCAATGAATTCAGTACAGAAAGTCCTTCTGCCTCCTGCACATTTAGGACACGGGCCTCCTTCTGCGGCTTGGTATCCATCAGGGTCTGCTTCACGACAGGCAGTTCTGAGTTCATTTGTTGTAAGCAACTCCCTTATCCAGGGAGGAGGGAAAGGGGCTTGGCCTCCTTTATGTGATCAAAGGCACCTTTGAAAGAAAGGTAAGCCAAGTGCGGACGGCAAGGAGCACTGAGAGAGGAGGGGGGGGAGAATTCAAGTTAATGGGCTAAAGAATGGTGCTGGTCCAGTGAAGGAGGGAGTTTTAGTCTTTCCCTCCCCAGCTGACGTGGACATTCTAGCAGTGTTTTCTTTAGTGACAATTCTCCAGTGTGTAATATATGTTCATCATCTAATCAGTGACTCTGCAATTCATAAATCCAGGCTAAGAGTGAAGAAGTTTGCCACTGCGGCCAGCTGCTGAGAAAGGTGCTTGGGGACATATTGTTTTTAAGTGACACTCTTTGTCAAGTCTCCAATTTACATTATCTAGTTATCCTTACTATGTCTGACTTGATATACCGGTTTTATGGTGAAATTTTACTAGGTGGCTCTTCTTTGCCTACTTTTTTCAGGTAGAACTACTAAATGGGAAAGAGATTTCTTCTTTCAACCTATAAGGGGGTTAAATATGTTCCCCCTCCCCACTTTTTTCACGTCTGATTCAAATTGCCCATGGTAGTCTGCTTCTGTAGAATCACAACAGGCCGAACCCATACCTGCAGGCAGAGAATCAAAGAGCAGAGATGTTACGTTGACTGGGGAACTGTGGTAAGAACTAAAGAAAACATCAGTAGTACATGCGGGTCACTCATCCTTACCTGAGTCGAGCGCCTTTGAACTGAGGCAGAATGTTTGTGCAATCCCCAGTACGCACAGCTGTAGTAGGGTGAGACTCCCGCAACGGAATGAACGCGTGCAGAGCACGATGTCCTCTGGGGGCCGAGTGCGGGGTTCAGATGCCGAAGCGCCATATTACACGATCACCTCGTTAAGATATTGGTGAAAGTTCTTCACATTCTCCAAAGAATCGAACATTTACTGCAGCTGTTTTGAAATTCAGGCGTTCTAATAAGCCGATTCACACGTACTTACGGAATGTTTATCATGTTTCTAGAATTGTACTAAATACTATGGAAGATTTTTTTCAAGTTGTCATTTTTTGAGAGTTCACTCATAGGCATTTCCTTAAACATTTTAAATATATGTCCCATTTAAATCACAGGACAGTCCTACAAGCTATATCCAAATCCGCTGACAGATGACAGATGACGGAACTGGTGGTCAGTGATGCCCAGTCAGTTGCTCAAGGTCACATAGCTGCCTGGCTGTAGACCTGAGATCGGGACCTTCTCTAATTCTACCCTAATGTGCTGACATTAATCACTAAAGTGTTACAAACCTTCATATCATTGGTTTTCATGTTTGCAATTTGACAGACACTGCCAGGTTTTCCTCTGTGAAGGCTGTACCTGTTCCAATGCCTGCTGACAATTCACAAGAGTCTCCTTTTCTACAGGCTTGCCAAGAAAATATGGCCTAGCTTTAAAATTTTGCCCATTTGATAGGTTAAAAAATGTATTTATGAGTAATTTTAATATACATTTCAGTATCAAGCAGTCAACATTTGTGAGGTAAGTTGTGATAATGGAGAGATGAGGAGGGGACAGAGGAGTCCGGGACTAACGGGGGGTTAATGGGATTTGATGATGAGGAGGGCAGGGAGGCAGACATTCAGAGGAGGTGTCAGCGACACAGGGCGCACCACATTTTTCATAAATTCTACCATTCATGCCACAAGAACAGGATGAATAAGTACATTAACTCAGGCATTGACCTTGGCACTGGGGACTAAAAGTGGGACTTACCAGTCTCTATTTTCAAGGAGCTCCTGGCCTAATAACATAATGATTTCTACCTGCCTTCTAGCTTTGTGATGCTGATTAAAAACAAAATAACTCTTATTATCAAAATCATATAACACAAATGCATTCAGATAGCATTTTGCAAAGTCACAGAAGAGGGACCCAAGGTGGGGACCAGAGTTGAGCAACAGCTCCTAAATCTAGAGAGTATTTTTAGTCAATAAAATGTAGAATTTTTTTGATAACTAAGGACATGTGTATCATCATGTTAGAGATACGTGGAAATTTGTTCTGGTTTGAGGGCTAAGTCCACTGGGACACACTGTTCCTGTCAGCTTCTCATTTTCTTCAGAGTCTCCCTTGAGTACTGAGGAGGCCGTTCCTTAGCTGTGCAAATTGCAGAGCAAGGGTGGCAGGGGGGCCTTGACGACACTGGCTGGCCTACGGAGGAGGAACTGGCCTTCTCATTCCACACCATGTCCCCTGTTAGTGTTGACCCGTTTTCCTTTTCCACAGCTCTCTCCTTTCCAACCCATCAAATTCTCTTCTGAGACCCTCCACTCCTACTAAGCTACATGGCTTGTGTGGGTCAATGGGGGAACGCAGATAGTCAGAACATCAAAAATGAGGGGCAACGGAACAATCATTTTTTTCCAGTAGGAGTCGTGGAGAGAATGTTAGCTGTGCAGTCAAATAGAGCTGAGTCATAACCCTGATTCTTTGAGTCCTTGCATAAGTCATGTGGCCCCTTGGAGACTGAACCTTTTGCAGAGTTGTGCTCAGGAATAATTGATACAACGTATGGAAAGTGTTTACCTTCTGTAATAAGCTTAATAAATACAAGTGAGTACCGATATTGATGATCTGACATATTAAAGGTAGAAGGGTAGATTCGGCAGGTCGGATGGAGGCTGGCATCAGGACCTTCACATGAGCAGCCACCTATCAACAGGAAATCCAAGATGCTTTTTTTGCTGAATTATAGTCTTAAACAAGAGAGTTTCCATCCCCTTTTTCTCAGGCTATCTGAAATTCGCAGATTGTGCAAGTTAAAGTGGCATCCATGTTTGAACTGTTAAGATAAGTCCAAGCAAGAAGATTTAATCAAACAAAGCATCTGGGTGAAAACTCTGCAGTATGCATGCCCTTTACCAGAAAGTGTGAGTTCTAAGTAAGAGTGAAGGGATTGGCATATTTATTCACAGCATGCTGAGGTTAGGGGTAGGAGGATAAAAAAGACAAAGCTAGAAATGTTTTCTAAACATGTCAAGATTTCTATTAAAAATATTATATTCTTTAGGGCCTTGGGTAGTA